>BQNB010047581.1:1492-43031 GCA_026074375.1 Tanacetum coccineum | reverse complement strand
TGTTGCATATTCATCTATTGGTAGGGTAATATTCATTGTGGCCTAGTAGTAAAAAGATGCCATGCGGCACCGATGTGATCGGTATTTCATGGTTGCATAGGCTGGTGTCAGTAGAATGACAGACTTTAAAGTTTTTTTACAACCATGGGTTGATAACTACCATAATAAGAACTGCATGGCCTATTTAAATAATCAGTTACAGACAACTCAACCAATACTTATTACTTATTTGGCTTCTATATACATAAATTGCTAATATAAGGCTGGTATAGGTATGTAAGCACTAGTCAAATTTATATATGTATAGTATAAATCCTGTGAAAATTCTTTCCAAATTACTTCTCAAACAAGATAAATTAAAAGGGTAAAATCTCACTTAAAAAAAACACAATACGTATATTTTTAACCGGGAAGTATTTCTTCTCGGGTCGTATCCCAACGAAGTCGTGAATTGAGATTCGGGAATAATTCGGATTCGAGTTAAGAATTGATAAAGGATTTTTGAATTTTGAATTACACTACGAATATAATAGCACAATTAAACTAAGATCAATTAAAGAATTAAAAACGTTTAACTAATGCGAAAAATTAACAAATGCGACTTAAAAACGTGAACTAAAACTGAAATTTAAAATCTAAGGCACTACTTTTAACAAATTTAATTCCTAAAAATCACAAATTTAAAAAGAAAATTTTAGGAAAAAGAATTAGAATTTTTTAACTATTTTTGAATTTTTTATGAATTTCTAAAGAAAAATGAATTACTAAAAATAAACTTTTTCTAAAAATTAAAACTAAAATTTTATTTTTATTTTTCAAAAATACTAGAATGAAAAAGAAAATTATTACAAAAAGAATTATATTTTTCCAACTATTTTTCTATTTTCTATGAATTCTTTAAGAAAAAGAAATTACTTAGAATCTATTTTAATTTCTAGAAAATACAAATTTGACTGGAAAAATAAAGAAAAATGATTTTTAACTACTAAAAAGGTGCAGAAATTTAATGGAACAAAAATGCCCAATTTTTATATAGCAATTGAAACCTAATTTTGCTAATTAAAAACTAAACCTTAATTTTATTAAACTAAAATTAAAAATGATAAAACTATATTATTTATCCTAAAAGACTAGGGTAGAAAATGTAACAAATGAAAGTAAAGGGTAGGCGGGGTAAGTGAAAGAAATTTACACTCTAGTTAAAACAGACAACCTCTAATTATTGCAAAAGTACCAAATAGACCCTACGATCTAGCTTATTTTTGGCTTATTTAAAAAATGAGAATTAGCAAAAACTTAAAACTACAAAGTTGAACTTGGGCTTATACTCTTCAACTTTAATAAAAGCACTATGAACTTTTAACAACTGAATAAGCTAGAAATTAAGCATTTCATTCTGTATCTCAGAAACTAAGGTGTTTCTTTTGAAATCTAACTTTTCTAGTCTTTGGCTTATTACTAGCTTAATTCTTAATGAAAGTTAAAACTAAAAGATGCTATATGAAGATTAAGATGTGTACTAGGGATTTCTAAAAAGGAATAAGCTAAATGTAAACTAGATTATTAAGAAATTCGCCATTGAAAAGCTAAGGTTCAAGCTTAATTCTGATATTAAGCAAATCCTAATAAGCTAATTAGCTTATTACTAATTCCTAGAAACTGAATTTTTGGAAATAAGCTAACCTATGAACTTTGAATAAACCTAGATAAAAGGTTTTTGGTAAAAACAACTAGAACTTAGAAATAAAAAAGAAGTAAGCTAGTACTCTAAGCTGCTAGTTATACTACTTTTACAAGAACAATTAAGCTAGTCTAAAAGCTTAAAAATGAAAATTAAAAGATTATCTTTAAAAAGCTAATGGAATACTACTAAGATACTTAAAACTAAGTTCTCACTCCTAATTTCAAATGCTAAAAAGTGGCTAGAAAATTGATGGGCAACAGCAGTACTTACTGAGTAAGTACTGTTGTTGCTGATATACTTGGCAAATACCTAAGTGCAGGCTAAGAACTATGTTAAGAACTCTTTAAACTAAACAAGTGTGAACTCTAAAATGCTGTAAATCACCTATATGTATCTAAACCTGCACTAAACAAGTGTGAACTCTAAAATGCTGTAAATCACCTAACACTTAAACCTACTTTGCACTTTAAAGTGCCCTGGTGCTAGCAAGAGAATTTTAAGCTCAAAACTTTGCAATTCTACAAACTAATTCTTAAAACCTATTTAAAACTTGATTATATCACTTAACTCAACTAACTCATGTAAATTTACCAACTAAATTTGACTTTAAGAGTCAAAAACACTTAAATCCAAACACTACTTAATATGAACTGTCCCAAATGAATTCTTCTTAAAATCTATTTTAAAACTAAAAATGTTAAAACCTTATATCTACTCAAACTTATACTAACCTAATTAAGCTATTTTAACTCTAAAACCTATAGCTTATTAAGAGAAATAAGCTAGTTACTCAGCTAGCTTAACCTACTTATTATGACAGATTATTAAGAAGTGAAACCTAAATGGATTCTAGCTACAATTACTTAAAGCATTTGCATCTCTTAACTAACTAAGCAAGTTGAACAGGATTAAGCACACACAAAGTTAATACAATAAGCTAATGGATTAAGCTAAATGTATGCTAAAATCAAAAACATGAATTTAAACCTGTGAACTTGTAGTCTCTGACCTTAGCCACTCTTTCTGAGTGAGTGGCTTTCAAATCAAAACCTATATAGCTACCTTAGCCTCTAAACCAATAAGCTTTAAGCTCAATAAGCTAAATTGAGCTTATCACCCCTTATTGCTTCCAATATTAATCCAAACTGAATTCAAATGACCATTTTTGAACAATAATAGACAAACTCAGTATTTAAAAAGCTTTTAGCAATGTTAGAACAATTTTAGAACAAAAGAAATAGAATAAGCTATATTGAGCTTATTACAAGCTTATTAGCTTAAACTAGCTTATAACATGAAAACTTTAAAACAAACTCAACTCAATTATTTTTATTGCTTAAGAAAAGAAGAATACAACGAAATTGAAAAGAGTAAAATACAAAGAAAAATTGAACTCTCTAAAAACTACTATCCCTAAAACTGAATGTTTAAGCTTCTATTTCAAGATGAGGATGAAAAGAAGATGAGAGCTTCTATATCTTCCAAGCCGTTGATCACTTCATTTGAGTTTAAGCCGTTGGATTGCTTTGGTGATGTGTTTGCACCAATAGGAGGCTGCCACGTCATAGAAATGACGTGGAGATGGGTAAATACGAGGTGGGTTTGAATAGGGAAAAACGGGGAAGGTGATTCAGGGAAGTGGGTTTGTTCGGGTTTTTGGCGGGAAAAGAAGTTAGGAAACGGTTAGGGAGAAAGAGTTGCCCGCGTGTGTTTGAAAGTTTGGAGTAATTGCACAACCAGTCCTTGTGTTTTCTTTCTTCATATTTAGTGTAAAATGAGTTTGAATGTTTACACTTCTAGCCCTTGTAGTTGCTATCTCCTTTTTCCTCTTTAATAAACCAACTTTCTAATTTTGACATCTTTGGTCCTTGGACTTTCAAAACATCCAAATGAATCCTTGAACTCTTGAAAACTTGTCATTATTGATCCTTTAACTTCAATTGGGTCTTTATTGACTTGACTTTCTTGACTTTGACCTCTTTTGACTTATTTTGACTTTTTTCCTTTTGTCAGGCTGATCCGGCTTTGATATCTTTCCTCTTGTCTTATCTTGATCACTTGTCTCTTCATTTCTTGTCGATTTTTGCTTGTTTTTGCTCTTTTTGACTTTAATATCCTTTCCTGCACATTGAGACACAAAAGCACACATATTTCCATCTTTTGGCATATTTTTGGCTTTTATTGGAGAAATCCTGGGTATTTTATATGTATAATTTAACACTTATCAACTTGCTGAGGGATGCTCTTTCTACACGAAGGGTGATTGATGGTTTTAGTCACGACTTTTAGTCGCGAGTTTGGTTTATATCATTTTCGTGCTAGACTTGCTGAGGCATGTATCATTTTCTTTGCATACTCACCAGTTTGGTTTGTATCATTTTCTTCGTGTTCCTAATTGTTATGAATGTACAATAACAACCACCACCTTCAAAATCCATGAGTACTAATGAGGCAGATGATGAGATTAGAGCGAAACTGTTAAGAATAGGTTGTTACTCTGATTGTGATGAAGAGGTATATAGAACATGTAATTTGAACAGTGATGCTTCAACATTTGCCAGACGATCTAATATGTAAATTGTTACATTAATTATGCTTTTTTATCACGAGCCGTTAAAAAGGAATTATTACCTTCACAGTGCTCCTATATTTGCGATATCTGGTTATGATGAATATCATTATACTTGCGTGTTTGTGGTTTGACATCTTAAGTATTCATGTTGTAAATTAGATCTTTGTATCCACATTGATTTCATTTAGTATGAATTCATAACTTTATATGGTAAACTGCGTTTTGTTTACCCGGGTCCGACCAGTTGCATATAATGCGTCGGGTCGACCCGACCCGACCCGTTTACTTTTTTTTCTTTTCTTTTTTGTGGAAACTGTAGAAGGGGGTGAATACGTTTCCATTAAAAACTTTAAGATCAAGAATTACATCACTCTTCTACCGGCGGTCCCATATATATATGGGGGCCGCCAAGTATATCAGGGGGCCGCCTGATTTATGGGACCGCCTCCAGGAAGAGGTTTTTTTTGAATGGATCTTTTGTATCAAATCACCAATCAAGTTTGACGCAATATGAGAAGTGTCGATCATAGGTTTACAATAGCTAAAGCATATTCTAACAATATAACCACACTCACGATATTTTGCACAAAGAGCTACACAACTTTAACTAACAGGATATACACAACCATTCACACAATCATGAGTACAATGCAAGTATAAAAGTAAAGCCATAAATGTAAATAAATAAGTAAAGCGAAGGGTAAAAAAAATGCAAACCGACACGATGAGAGGTAAGAAGTAGACATGAGAGGTAAGAAGTAGATAAAGGTAAAGGTGATTGTTTGTTTCTTAGATAGTTTAGAAAAGGTCATGAGAGGTGAGAAGTAGGCAAGACAAGAGGATAGGTACTTCGAGTGTATAGGTTGAAGGAATGAAGAAAAGGTAGGTGATCCAAGTATATTGGTTGGAGGAATGAGAAGAAAGCATGAGAAATAAGGTTGAGGTGCTTTTGAAGTGGATGAGGTGAAGTATTTGGAGTATGAATGAGCCCTTCATCGTATTTTACAATCCCCGATCCTATATTCCTATATAGGTGAACTTGCATCATCCCAGTGAAGTCTTCTATCATCACGGTTTAACCAAATTCCATGTTGTTTACCCACATATATCCTAGCTCCCCCTTGCTCATTACGTCCTCATGATAATTACATTCCTTGTATATTGACTATAACGGATCCATAAATAAATTACCATCGATGCTTGAGAAGTTCGATGCAATTTAAATGAGTAGAATGCTTGCAAGTGCTCCCCCTTGGTGTATGCTCCCCCTTGTTTGGGGCACCAAGGAATCAAGATATGGATGTGTGCTACAAAACAAAGTTAGTAGACAAGTGCACATATATATAGCAAAATATTAGCGAGAAACTAGACATGCACTTTTAGGTGTTGTTATTCTAAAGTATGACACTTTAAAAGAAAGTTAGAAGCTGGACACATGCAAACATTATTTTAAAAACAACAATCTAAATGATATAATTAAAAGACTCAAGACGTATGTTTACGGAGAAAGATTAGACCGACTTTTAATAAACGAGAATGGGATTCGTTTATTGATTGACACAAAAATATTATGAGAATGACCTTTTAAAAGTAGACGAATGACACTTAATATCTTGGCAAAATATGTCAAAATATATACTTTAAAGAGATAAAAAGAAAAATAAGATGAGGATGGAGACGATGTGCTCTTGAATGTTAATGAAAATGATTCCATAGAGCCGAAAAGTGGGAAAGGATGAGCGATACTAAAGAAGGAACGTGTTGACGAGAGGTTGATAGAAAAGATTGATATATCATTTGCACTAACAATTGATGTGCATATGATCCTATCGAGACAAAAGTGGATGATTGGGAATTCAAAGGTTTGTTTGGTGTTTTGTTGGTTGACAATGTTGAGGAACAAAGGTGGGTATGTAAAATGAGGTGGTAGTTCTTTCATGGTGGAAGAATAATGAGAGACTCAACAATGTGGTGACTCAATAACACTTGAAGATTGAATATCTTCTTTATGTTCTTCACTTTCTAGAAAGTGGAAAGTTTAGCGAAGGAGTGACATTTGCATTTAGCAAATTACTTAAATATTTCGGATGAAATAATTAAGTTGTCAAGGGATATAGGAGGAATTCTAATAGTAACAAGACTATTAGAAGACAGAAGAAACGTTTAGAGGTGAGAAGAAACGTTAGAGGAAACGTTAGAGGATAGGAGACTTATAGAAGTGAAAAGAACGTTAGAAGTGAGAAGAAACTTTTTAGAAGTAGAAAGACTATTAAGAAGAGAAACGACTACTAGAAGAGAGAAGAAACGTTTAGGAGTGGAGAAGAAACGTCTATGATTTAAGATAACGATGCGAGAATGTGAGGACCTAAGTTTGTATGTGAGGGGATTTATGGTTGAAGTGATGGGGTGTAAGGTTACCTAACGATCTGTAACGAAAGTGTTGATATGAGTACGCATTCCATTATGAAATTTACTTGACTCTTGAAAACAATAAGCAATGATTGCCTATTGAGTGTTTGGATATGAGGATGACCCATTGATCTATAGAGAGATATTGGGTATAGGTTTGGGTATAGAGTAGATGTCAACTTGTAGTAGAAGAGAGGAAGTGTTAGGTTATGGAATTAAAAAAATTGAATGGTATTACAAGCTGCTGCTAGCGGTCCCAGATATATTTGGGGGCCGCCAAAATAGATCTGGGGGCCGTCGGACCACCAACAGGAGGGATGTTTAGGGAAATTTATGAATTTTTTTGAAAAGAGTGACATTTTAATTTGCATTTCGCTAATTAAAAATACTTAAAGTACTTCGGATGAAGTAGTTAAGTTGTCACGACACGAAATGGAACACAGACTAGAATCAAGACTATAAGAAAAGAAGAGAGCGATTTACGGAATGTGTTCCATCATTCCTAAACCAAGACGAAGATAATTTAACGATTCACCCTTGAGGGGTAAAGAAAGAATGTCAGCAATGTCATCTTCAGTCACAACTTTTTCGATGGAGATGTTTCCTTTTGGACATTGTCCCGAAGGAAATGGTGTATCATTGGTGTGTTTCGTCCGCGAAAGAAAGAAATGAATAAATAAGAAAACAAACGAAGATAGAGATGAAGAGCTTGACAATGTCAAGACGGATGGTGGTTAGCGTACAATAAACTATACTCACAAGGTTCTGTAGCTCTTCTCGAGCATTGCAAATATTTATAAAACAATCATACGACGAGGTATACAGTTCTCTTAAAGGTGATAGCAAAATAGTAGAGGAAAGAGATTAGCCATCTCTATAGTTGAAGAGACGTGGTTGAGTGAGAAGGAAGTGGTGTGATCGAAAGGCAAAGAGTGTTTTCGTCAAAAAGAGATAATGTTTTTGTCGAAGAAAAAAAATGTTTTCATCAGAGAGAAAGAATGTTTTCGTTGAAGAGAAAGAGTGTTTTGTCGAAGAGAAAGAATGTTTTCGTCTAAGAGAAAAGAATGTTTTTGTCGAAGAGAAATAATGTTCTGTCGAAGAGAAAGATTGTTTCGTCGAAGAGAAAGAATGTTTTCTTCGAAGAGAAAAGAATATTTTCGTCAAAGAGAAAGGATGTTCTGTCAAAGAGAAAGAATGTTCTGTCGTAGAGAAAGAATGTTTTCGTCGAAGAGAAAGAATGTATAGTCGAAGAGAAAGAATGTTTTCGTCGAAGAGAAGAGAATGTTTTCGTCGCAGAGAAAAGGAGAGCGTTTTAACTTATGTTGTTAAAAGGCTTGAATAAAAATATTCGGATATGATGTCACACCCCCAAAATATCAGAGTATAATGGCAACCGAGGAAGTGTGACTTCATGATTATCATGCTTCTAAGCAACACAGAACGACCTCTATATCAGACGTTTTAAGAAAACGAATCACTTGAATTAGGAAATAATAAATTGTTTAAACATTCAGCGGAAGCATAAAATAGACAATACAACATTGTTTTAAATAGTACAAGTGATTTTCAGATAACGGGAAAATAACTGCAATGCATGAGACTTCATATAGCATCTTCATTCTTAATACCTGAGAAAAACATTGCTAAAGTGTCAACATAAAGTTGGTGAGTTCATAGGTTTGTTTAAGCAAAAAATGTAGTATTTATGAATCACAAGATTTCACCCGCATATGACGATATAACAGATACAAAGTCATATAAATTGCATTACTATTGTCTAAGCTCATGACACCGAGCGTTAACATATACCAACAATAAATGAATGGATTAAGGCACGTCAAATAGTGACTTAGTCAAACACCTAAGTAATTATAACAATTACTGAGTTTACAATCTAAAATTAATGTATGCAGTGAATTATGCAAATGGTTAAAAGGGTATTGTCGTTTGGGAGTTAACGTCTTACGTTCTCAAAGTGTTGATTAAACCGTTGGCTCTAGGGACGACTTTACGATTATAGGTATCTATACAGGAATTTATACTATTATGCGTCGCAATTTATATTCTCAAGTCTATGTGATTTATGTCTAAGAAAATATGAACATCATTTGTATATATTTTTCTTATCGTGTTTATTTATTTATATTGTTTAAAACTTAGTTTCGTTGTCATCTATCTAAACGTGTTACTTAATAACATTATAGGTTCGTTAAATGATTTCCCAACCCATTCGGACTTGGCTGGCAAAACTCGAGGACTTGAACAACCTGCACGTTTTCCCATGTTCCCTTACGTCCCAATAACATAAAACAACTTACACATATGGGCCTTATGTATACATGCAAGTTGCTAATTATCTCATGCATTATTCTATACAAGTATAAGACCCACAAGACCCTTATTTTTTTCCTTTCCTTTTCTGATTTGTTGTCGAACACAAGCAGTAGCTTCAGGGCTACTGTTGTGTCTTCTTCTTGCATGTAATTCTTGTATTGCATATGTATTTCTTACGTCTAGGTCCACAAGTTGTGTGCATGCATTAAAATATAACCCACATGGCCATAATTCTTTTCCTTTTTCTGCTTTTGGGTCGAACTCAGACAGCCACTGCTGTGGTCTTTGACTCTCACCCACGCACTCCTAATCATTTATATATATAGGTTTTTCATCTTTATTACATTGTATATGTATGCGTGTATAGTTATCTTTCCATTAAACCCACATGGTTCTATCCCGATAATGATAGTCACGGGATAAATAAGGGTCGAAGCTAAGGTGGGGTGGTGTTGTTTCGCAGCTCTGCTGGCTGCAAAAGTAGCAGCAGCTGCTGTGAACTCGTGGTTTTCAATAAGGGTGGCAGTGAGGTCTTGATTCAAAACCCTAGTATTTTATGTGTCTCCACGTTTTTGTACGAGTTTTTAAAGTCGTTGTAATTTCTCTTGGTTTCGTTACTAGTTCTTCATGTATATGCAGGTTGTTTACTAAAGTTACTAAGCTTCGTTTACTCTGTACATGGTACGACTACATTCTTTTCATATTTGATTATATGCGAACCTTGCATGGTTTATACCATGCAAGACGTGTACGTGTCGTGAAAAGCCGAGGTTTGTTAGACTACAAGAAATTGACATACGAAGGTTAATTTATGAGGACGACTTACCAAGATCCTAAGCTCGTTGAAAGATGGTGGTGACGAAAGAACTTGAACCTCTCTTGCTTCACCCCAATATAACCCGACGTTCGCCTAGCTTGTGCCCTCCACAAACTTTGAATTTGACTCGTATAATTTTACTTATTGTTTTCAAGTTTTTAGTTGTGAGTCATTTGTTCATGCATGGTGTCTATTTATACTACAAGGTGCTTACCAGTTCACTGAAACCATGCATGTGAATGATATTATTCACATATACTATTAGGGTATGATACTATTTGTAATGATCACCTTTCTTATAATGCTGTTGAGGAATAGTTACTATTTGTGAATTGAAATGGAAATGATATTGAAACGTAACAAGTGAATAGTCTAAAAAGGTGTAGGACACTAGATGTAAGAATGAAATGATTGTGTTAGCTTGTTTATTTTGAATTCATACCTACTGGTTGATTTAGATAACATTTTGCACATTTGAGTTTTGAGGAGATGTAACGTCAAGTCACATTATTTATTTTGTAAAGTCTATATATCGGCCCATTTATATATTATTTATTGAAGTATGAACGGGTTCAAAAAATAATAATATAGTCGTGTGATTTTGTTTCGCACTGCGTGAAAATTATGATTTTTATTGTTACACGATCTCTAAAGTACCCCTTTTTGATCCGTAAATAAAATGACGATTTATGTGCGTTATTATAATTATTATTATTTTTTCTAGCGCAAAATGTTGTATGCCGCTTGAAGGATAACTTTTATTGGAAAAGTAACGGTACATTTGGAATGACTTGCGATACATACTTTGCATAAAGGAACAAAAGTTATTTATTTTTTCGAGGTGCTACATATTTAAACTAAAGCATGATAACAACAATAATAATGTAAAGAGATAAGGAAAGAAATAACCAAACCAAGACACCAAGATTTTATAGTGGTTCGGCTACGAAGCACCTCTTCGCCCTACTCCACTCCCCGAGTATCCGACTCGAGATTTTACTATGTCAACAAGCTCCCTTTAGGCGGAGAAAACCGTTTACATCTCGCTTACGTTATTTTCCAACACTAAGCTAAATGTCGAGTCCTAATCTTATCTAGAACCAATCTACCACTTCACAAGATACACCCACTCACAAGATCTACACTATCAGATTTACACAATATCCGAATCACACAACTACACAAGATAAATACAATAGAGGTTTGGTACTTAGATGAAAAGAGGAGAGATCACTAATTAACACTTCGCTTCTTGACGAATACGAGTGTTCTTATCTTGCACTTGAATGAGAGGGAAGTTATGAAAGAAGATAATAGATCACATGAAACAAGATCTAAGTATGTAAGTAATATTCAGAGTTTTAGTGAGAGAAAGAAGGTTTAGAGAGAGAAAGAAAAGACTGAAAAATTTCATGCAAAGAGGAATTGTTTTTCTGCTGGGAATGGGTCAATTTTTATAGGAAGGGAATCCTAATGGCTATCAGGGAGCGGTCTCGGCGGTCCCTTATATATAAGGGGGCCGTCAGGCCTATAAGGGGGACGCCGCCTAGACTCCGCTCCCTTTTTTGTCTTTTTGTGGGGAAGGTTGTATCTGGTGTAGAAGCTTCTGTTTTGGGGGGGGGGGGATTTGAATTTCAAATTTTAAGTTTTTAATAAAACTTTTTATTTTAATTAGAAAATATTTTGTAAATGTATTTTTGAGAAAATACTTTTGTAGAATTAAAAGTGAGGATTAAGAGAAAAATATTTTCTTGATCACTAATCATGCTTAATTATTTTGTTTGTTCATACCTTAAGTGATCACTAATCTTAGAAATGAAATTTTACATTTAATAATTTGTAAACGTTTTTACATTTTGTTATTATCAAAACGTTGAGAGGTCGAAAAATATAAATAACGTTTTTGAGCATTATTTGTATTAACAATCTCCCCCTTTTTGATGATGACAAAATATAAACTCATTTTAAATAAAATTAAAGATGTCAAATTATTAAATGAGTTATGTTCTATTTCTCCCCCTTTTTGTCGAATTCAAAAAGAATGATCGTCGAGTTTGTTGAAGGAAGAAAGAAATCGACGATATCAAGACTCCCCCTTGATGTGTGCTCCCCCTTGTTCGGGGCACCAAGGGATCGATCTTACGAAAATTGTTTTGCTACAAAACAAAGTTAGAAGTACAAGTGCAAGACAAATATCTTTCAAGGTAACATATTGCATTTAAATTAACAAAAAAGAGTTATTTCATTCCACCAAAACCCCAAAAAGAAAAAACTCATATATTACACAACCACTATACATTGATGCAAAGTAAAACTATAGCTAATACAAGATAAAGAGATATGATACTTCATAAGTTTTAAATGATTCATGATTCATAGAGAATGACTTTTTAAACAAAATTTCTTTGGATTTTCCATTATTAAGCCATTTGAAAAGGGTCTATGGTGGAGGTGGAAAATGGGTTGTTAAGGCGATGGTTAAAAGATACTCGGGATGAGCAAACATAATGTTTATTTCATCTTGAAGGTTTAAATAGAGGTTACAGTTATGGAAGCAACAAATACAAGTTGATCCATGATAGTCATGATAGTTGTAGAAAAGAGGATGACCCATGATAGGTGGTTGAGGTTGTGGTGAAGATGGTGGTGATGGAGTGTCATGAATGTGATCAAGAGGAGTAATTGGAGACAAAGAAAGTGTGATATCCAAGGAAGGATGACTTTGAAGTGGTTGAGGGTTTAAAGGTCTAGGAGGGACATCCAAGATGTTTTCAAGCAAAGGGTTCAAAGGTTGAGGAGAGGTTGGTTCATTTGAGGATGGAGGTAAAATTTGAAGTTTTGATTGAAAGGAAGAAGATGTATTATCTTGGCTTGAGGAGGTTTGATTTGTGGATGGAGTTTTTGATGGTGCATTTGGAGGAGTTGGAGATGAGGAAGTGGTGGTAGGAGAAGGTGTAGTGGTGACTTCTTCATCACTAGAGATGTTGACAAATAGTTGTCTAGGAGGGATTATGGTTAATTTGATTTTCTTGGAAGGGTTTGAAGAAGAAGCATTGGTGGAATTCATGGTAGAATGAGGTGATGAAGATGATGATAGAAGAGAGTTCATGATTTAAGGTGGAAGAGATGGATTGAAGAAGTAAGGCATGGGGTTTGAGGTTTGAGATTCCAAAAAGGTGTTTGTCAAAATGCAGAAATTATAGTTGTGCCTAGATGGGATAGTGGTCAACTGCACAGAAATTCAGAAGGTCACAGTAGAATAATCCGTGACCTCTGATGGCGGTCCCTTAATTATCTGGCGGTCCCAAATATATTGGGGGGCCGCCCAGTATTTAAGGGGGCCGTTTTCTGGAGACAGAAAATTTTCTAGTTTTTCCTGTAAAACTTTTCCTTATTTTTGTAGTCAATTCCATTTCATCATGAATCATCTAAAACATAACAATCAAGCATATAGGACTAAGCTTCCTAAATTCAATCAAGAATGCATATATATATATATTTCAAAAACAATGTCCTAATGAGTTTTTAAAGAATGTCTTTAATTTGAAACAATTGTCTTTCAAATGTTGCAATGGTTGTGGTTACGATTCCTATGGGGACCTAGACGCATTTTCTCTGATTAAATAATGGAACACATGTTTATAAAATGTCTCATTTGGGTCGTTTTCTATTATCTTGGTGTATTGTGCTATTTAGTAACAACCAATTGCAATTTCCTCTGCGCAATCCAAAGATAGGGGTGTTACAAATAGTATGTTTGATACGTTAAACATATGTGGTAAATTAAAGTCTGAATGCAATATCATTGAGTGAAACTCGAATGATCTATCTCACTTGATGAGATTGAACACATAAATAGGAACCTTAAGTCCCACTAAAGGATTCATTATGTACATCATATTGTGTATGGGATAAGTTTTATCATTTGCATGAGTGTTAAATGATTTGACAACATTGAAATCTAATTGAAAGATATTAGAAGGAAATCTAATTGAAAGATATTAGAAGGAAAATCCCATTGAAATATATTTAGGGTAACTTTGATTAAAGGTTTAAAATTAAGAAGTCATCATAGAATTGATAATGAAGATACTATGGATATACATTGTGATAATCATAGTAAGATCATTATGATCAACAAACCTTGGGTTTGTGTGATATCCAAACATTATTAAAGAAGTGCTCATAAATTACGGTAGGTTAGCATAGTGTTGTTAGTATACACTAGTGCTTGTTTTAATTGAGATGATACTCAATCTTTGTAGAAGCAAGTTTTCATTTTATATGATAACATTGTTGACTACATATGCTTGGTTTAAAAGCATAGTTGCATAATACTATATTAAAAGAATAAGAATGCTTTACAGTTTGAAAAACTGTTGAGATGACTGTTTTCATTTTGGATGTTTTGTATATGTCATACATCTTATGGAAAGTAATATGACTAGACTCATATAAGTTATACATATAAGTGAGTACACACTTACAAAATAGCAATCATTATATTATTCATTAAGTTATACTTATAAGTGAGTTGCACATTATAATATATACAATCATCAAATTATTCAAAGTGCTTCACTATTTGTGAATTTTTGAAATGAGTATTCTCAAAGTCCTACAAGATCATGACCTAGTTGATATCACTAATTGTGAATGTTGTGGATAAGAAATTAGTATTTAACTAGGATTGTCATGCACTGATCTTATTTGGTATTTGGATAATGGAACTGTAAGCAGTTGTATTAAACAATGAATTGACATACGTGGTATGATCTTTTTCAATTTATACTGTGTTCTATATTTGCATGTTTAAATCCTTGAATAAATTTATTTATTCTAAATTATGTCCATTGCCAATTAACGATATGGGAATTTTGTTAAGATAAGGTAAATGTGAGTGACTGGTTGTATTCTGGAGAATACGTAAAGATGATTCTGCCAGCTTCACATGTTATTCAATGAGGTTGAATATTGGATCCCCACCGTGTGATTTTTTTTAATAAAAAAAAAAAAAAAATCCCCCACCAACTTTTTAAAAAAATTTGGGGGGGGGATCGACGTCATTGGTGCATTACACACATGGTGAAAGTTATGTTTATCCTCAGACTTGAGATGCACACAGGTTTTGCATGTATGGATAGCATTTCTTGATTATAAGCCTACCGCTAGTCTGTCAAAAGGTAGTTATAAGGGCTATTTTCAGAAGTGTTTGAGTACTGCGGACACTTGTAGTCAAAATAGTATGTAGAAAACTAGAAGGGGGGGGGGGGGTGAATAGTTTTTTAAATAAAATTTTCTTCCATTTATTTTTTTTTTTTTTTTAACGGTTTTTTTTATCATTTTCTCATTTTAGATCTTAAAGTGAACGAATAAGCGTAAGTACTAAACACATGATAGGATATGATAAGTAAAAGGATATGTGACACAGTATTTATAGTGGTTCGGCTACAAGGTCACCTACCTTGTCCTACTCCACTCCCCGAGTCACCTACTCGAGAGTTCGAATACACTATTCACCAATACTCCTTTTGACCGGCGGAGAAGCCTCACAACGTTGCTTACCCTTTTATCTGGTGCTAAGCTAAACACCAGGTTCTATATAGAAGAACCATGTCCCCACACAAGCTTCCACCCTATTATGATACAAAGATAGATATCATGTCCCAACAATATGGAACGTAATATGTCGATGTGTTTGCCCTCTACTAGGTGCCAAACACCAACACCATTTACAACTAACACCAAAACTCTTATAAGCAACACTTAGTCATATGACTCTCATTTACTTGATTACAATGAATGTGAAATAACAACTTGAGATCAGTAGCTTGATCCATGAGTGATGGGATATCCTTGCTTTGAGGGAGTCGTAGAACTTGATCCTCAAAGGACATACTCGGTAGAGCTTCTTTTGTTAAGAGATCTACAAAACACTAAAATGAAAGAATCATAATAGAAGTTCAGTGATTAGCTGAAAATATAGAGAGAGAAGTTATGTGAATGAATGCCTAAACCAAGAGAAATGAGTTGGTATTTATAGGCATGAAGATTACTGTAGCCCGGTTCTGCCGGTGCCATTGGAGAATGGAACCGGCAGCCAAAATTAATGGCACCGGCCTATAGTAACCAGATCCGAATTTTAAATTAGAAAATCTTCTAGAATCATAGGTAATCTTGCTAGATTGCTTTCAGATTTGGTAAGAGAAATATTTAAAAGTTTTTGTAAATATTTTCTAATCAAGTGGTTAGAATGCTTTATGGATCAACGTCATTAAGTGAGTTACACATATGGTAAAGTTTGCTTATCCTCAGACTTGAGATGCAAGCAAGTCTTGCATGTATGGATGCATTTCTTGATTATAGACAACCGCTATGCTGAATAAGGTAGTTATAAAAGCTATTTTTAGAAATGTTTTGAAGTACATGAATGACACTTGTAGTCAAAATAGAATTTGTTCCTCCACATGTTTAGGAGTTAGATACTTACTTGTCTCCTCATTGGGTTGATCAGATGTTTGCATGGCCGCACCCAAAGTGTAGTTAAGATGATTCTTTTTACATTTGGTAATCTAGATCAATACATAAACGAGAAACAAAATCGTTAAATTATGGAAGACTTTTGATCCATATCCATATTTAACATTGTATCTGAAATAAAAGGATGAATTAACTTGAACCATTAAAGGCTAAGATGTTTATTGAAACCATACTTAGGTATTTCTAGGAGCATTGAGGATGTTGCTAGACTATCCGTCAATATTAGTATGTTATATTCTATGACACTAACATTCGCAAGTGGGAGCTGTTGAGATGTGCTCATGTCATACGGATATTTATACGGCTAGAAATACGTGAGCCTACGGGGTCACACACGTATACACATAGATATCATTCTATTAATATATATAATAATATAGATGTATATTTATTATATTTATTAATACTCTAACGATAGAATACTTAACAGTTGTTAATTAGTTCGTTTACGAATAATTAACTTTAAGCTTCTTAATTAATATGTAATGTACATAATAATTATACAAAGTAAAAAAGTCAACCCAAGGGGTGTTTTTGGGCTTAGTTTGGCCGGCCACAACCAAGAGAAAAAGGGAGGGTGCGCTTTTGTTTAATTAGGCCTCAGTTTCCATAATTAGATGCCCTAATTACACCCCTATATAAGGAGATCCTTTGTGATCATTTATCTCCATCCCTTCTCCTCTTCTCTTCTCTCTAGTTGTCCCAAGGAAGCCCCACGAAAGGGAATCCAAAGTTTGATTTTCTAGTATTTGGTATTCGTTAGTTTGAGGAACTAGCATTGGGTGATATTGTTTAACGTGTAGTGTGGATACACGTAGAGGTTACTTCCTTTAGTAACTTGGAAGGTTTCGGTTTCGCATGGTGTAATACACGTACGTATTTTAAAGAAGCTCCAGTTCTTCCATAGCTTAATTGTTATACGGTACAGTTTTCTGTTTATGTTTTATGTTAATTATATTGGCTATATGTGTTTATTTTCCGCTGCGTAGCTCGTATATTATTATGTGTAATAATAGGTTATTAGATAACTAATTCCAACAAAATCCACCATCCCAGTTTGTGTCAAAGGCGAGGACCCTGTCAAATCCACACACACATCAAGCCCCTTTGTCCCACAAGTAGAGTAACATATCTGCTGGGCGTAAGGGTTTGTCACGCCCTCCACCAAGCCCAATATCAACTTCTTTACCAGTAGAAATATCCGACCAAAAACAAATGTCAACGAGGGTATCACGCACAACGTTATGTCGATGTTTGATACCAATCATACCGACACACGATACAACATGGTCTCCATAAATATCAACCGTAAAGACCCAAGAGCAAGCTATGCACGACTTTAGAACAAAAAATAGGGGGACACCTAAACGATAACATAATACACACCGATAAGTCTTACTATTCATAGTCTGTCCCAAACCATAAATCATAACCACCCTAAGCAAGTCAGAAGTATGATTCTCTATTTGAGATTGCCACAAAGCCACCTGATGAGGAGATAAGGAATAAGTGGATTATGCAGTTTGAGTAACACGTGTGAAATTTATATCTATTAATTTCTTCATGAGTTTGAGGGCAGCGATCTCATTTGAATTACTCAAAAGGCAAGTCTCTATTTTCTTATTAAACACACACAATGCATTATTATTATTATTATTATTTTTATTTTTTATTTATTTATTTATTATTATTATTATTATTTTTATTATGAATTATAATTATTGAATATTACAATTCATTCACATTACAACTAATTTTGATTACATTTACAATTTCTTTGATATGTTAGAATTCATAAACATTACCATTTTTTTAACAGATTACAATTCCTTTAAAAACATTACGCGAACCAAACGCCTCTTAAATTTTTCCTAGTTATATACACATGTTTTTTTAACATGTGAGTTTTTTTCCATTTAAAAGCACCCTAAAATTTACATCTTACATCTATGTGTGACAATATTATATAAGATAGTTAACAAATCAACAAGTTGCTCAAATAAAAAATCTACACGGTGTATAGTTGTATATTTGTAAGACTAATTATTTTTAGCAATATTTAAATACTTTTAGACGTCGATATATTGAGATTTAAAAAAATAGATTTCATATTTTGTGATTAAGATGTGTAGTTTTCAATATTCTATAAATGTAATTAAATCATATTCTCTTCTACTTATTTGTGACAATAAGTCATAACTACTTTAACCTTATAACTTCATAATATTATTGAACGAGGCTGAACGATACCCGTGCGTTGCACCGGGCTAAGTCTGTGGGAAAAATTTAATTGTTACACTCTTTTTATATTTCTTACGGTATCAACTTCATATAAATTGTACTAAAGTTTTGTAAGAGTTGTACAATTTAAGCGTTACGTCTGAGGAACTCATGTTGTACAATTTAAGATTTTGCAAGTCTATAATCGTTCTACAACAGTTACCCAATGAACCTAAAGGTTTTGTTTGTATGAAGATGGAGTTCCCTGACACAACTAATATGATACCCTTTGCAAACTAATTGACTAACAGAATTTTGTAGAATGATAAAAACCCCTTGAAGAGTTATGTTGTATTGATAGAATATTTATAGTGATACACAAACCCTAATGGGCCTAACAGCTCATGATTTTGCAAAGTGTAAGTATCATATACACACAATAAGCGTATCAATGTACTTTTAGTCCATATTATTCTTTGAAAATCAATTTTTGCATAATAATATAACGCTAATAAAATGTAAATATCAAAATATGTTAACAAAATTAAGTCATACTAAACTAGAATCAATTACAACACATTAATTCAACAACAGGTCTTCCCTAAATTGCAAATTAAATAATTCACGTATAAAATTCTCAATGCAAAATATATATATAATAATATATATAATGTATATAATATATAATTAGATATATATATATTATTATATATATAATATATGTATGATATATATATATAATGTATGTTATATACATGTTTATTAACTCTAATGTTTTTAATATATCGAATGTGACAAATTATTTTAAAACGTCACTTTTGAGGTCATTTTTTGTGACTTGTGCTTATGGATTATGAAGTAGCACCCCATGTGGTATTCCGCTGCGTGCCAAAATTTGGGGGTGTTACAATGTGCAATCGGATTCTACTTTATTTCTTATAAACTCTATGGATTCACTCAACATTATTGTTGACCTTTTAAGCATGTTTTATCTCAGGTGAATATGCTTATGCTTGCTTGGATGGGAGTGATGCGCGAATATCAAATTTTCAAGACTTTGTTTAATATTCACATTCAATGAAAACTTTACTTCAATTTTTGAGTCATGTTTAAACTATTGTGGGATTGGATATAAACCGTTTGGAACCTGTTTATTAACTCTAATGTTTTTAATATATCGAAAGTGACAAATTATTTTTAAAACATCTCTTTTGAGGTCATTTTTCGTAACTTGTGCTTATGGATTATGAAGTAGCACCCCATGTGCTATTTCGATACGTGCCAAAATTTGGGGGTGTTACAATGTGCAATCATATTCAATTATGAACCACATCATGAATTTTAATCCATTCTGATATCTCAAGTACTTTTGCCATATGGTTGATGACGTCACCCTTGTCTACCCCATTGAAGGTATTGTCTCGTAATATCTTTAAAAAATTCGTCATCGATCTTGAATTTAGCATTTAAGTTGGCACTATGTGTTGTATTATCCGAACCATGAAGGTCATATTCAGAGGCAGGTTTTGTCATAGTTCCTGTTTTCGTCAAACGTTTCCTGAGTATAAGAACAAACAATCAGTAGGATGTGCCCTCAGGGGAGAGAACACAGAAAACAAGAAATCGAATACGAAAAATCATGACTGTCACTGTATCAGCTGATTGATACGCCGTATTCAATTGATTTGAATACGTCGTGTAGATCTTCTGAAGGTCAGTACGTCATATTGGATTTTCAGAATGCGCCGTATTGTTTAGAATAAAAGGATACGTTGTTTAGACTACAGAAATCAATACGCTATATCTGGGTAGAAAGTTTGATATGTCGTATCCAACTGGCGGATACGCCGTATCAGGTGATCTCCCAGAACAGAATACTTTGAAAATAATTAAATAATGCAGAAATTTAAACAAACAATTAAACACACAATTAAACACACAATCAGAATTAAATTATGCCAATTAAATGATTATAAGTTAAGGGTTAAAAATACTAATAAAATAAAGATTAAACAATTTTCACTCCCCGGCAGTGACGCCAAAAACTTGATGTGCTGTCGTGTAGGTTGTAATTATTGATTACCAAGTTTTAAATTTATATTTATCCCGACTTATCCTAAAACAACACTTTAACGGGCAGTGTACCCGGTCAAGATGGAGTTTCATGGTAAGTAGGGTGTCGAACACTAGGAGCGAGAAAGTTAACCTTATATTCTATCAGTATTTTATTCTAGTTAATTCTATGTTATTTCTAATTAATGTTAAACCTATACTAAACCTAGTTCTATTGATAAAAGGGGGAAGGGGTTTAGCCTGAGAGACTGGCACAGGTTTGGTGGCGACTTAAATCAATTCAATACATAATAATCACGCAAGAAGATAATCAGAAGATAAAAGAGCGGTCAAGCCAAATGATAGAAAACCGTATTAGCCATATTAAATCTGATTAAATGCTGGTTTGTTTGTTTAGTGCAATGAGTGCTTATCTCGAGGTGGCATATCATTCTTAAGACTTAGGCGGGACTTCTTCATAAGACCTAGACACGTTGAATCCTGTCACAATTAACGCATCCGCATAAAGCATCCTTTAGTTTAATTATAATCTATCTTAGGGATTAAAGCAATGGTGATCTTGTTAAACCCTAGCCCATCGGGACTTTACCCACTTACTGTTTGACGACATTTTATATACTGGTAGTCCACTGTTCAAGTCTTTACCAATTGATTAAGAACGTACTCGTTAGGTCGAAGGGTCACCTGCGAGTCCAACTAAGCTCACTAATCTAAAGGCAAAGATAGGATATTATTTGTGATCCTATTGGTCTAGATATTTAAAACACGATATGTAGAGCTATCCCAGTATCTAGATCACTTGGTCAGTCATACTAGACCTATTTGAATGATAGGTCGCATATTCAAGCACATAGACATTGTAATAAATTAAGCAATCGAGATTAAACAAACCAAACATCAAATCTTCATTAAAGTGGCTAATACCCGAGGGTATTAGCCCATAACCATTGTAATAATACAACTATAATCAAACAACCAAGGTAAACTAACCGAGTGAACGATTGATACCAAAAATCAAATAATTACAAAAGTATAGGAATTACACGGCGTCTTCTATGGAATTAGTATTGATGCTTGACATTGGCTGCTCTTCGTCTCTTCTGAAAATTATCTTTTATGTTTATGGTATAGAGATTATGATTAAGCACACTGAAAACTTGTTTTTGAACTTCTATTTATAGTCTCTGAAAATAGGTGGATACGCCGTATTGAGTGAGGTCAATATGGCGTATTGGGGTGAATTCCTTAGAGTGTGCGCTATGTTCATAATCAATTAGTAATAACTGTTATCAATCACATTTATTGCAGGATCTTTGATTGTTTGACCAGCTGGATACGGTGTATGTAATTGTTAGACCCTTGGAATTTGATGTAAGGTTTATCTAGTTAAACTAATCAGATCCATGGCAACAAAGTTAGTTTTAAACAGATGTATATATGAAGAATATAAAGAACAAGTTTAAAATGCACATAAGTACTTTTCAACATATAGGTTCTTATTATAATCAAATAAAGAATCTATGACACACCTTGCTTGCGGAATATCAAGGTGGTTGAATGACAATTTGGATGTTATCTCCTTCGAACTTATTCTCTAACCAAAGTTATGAGAAATAAGAAAACAAACTATTCGACTAGAACTGAAGCTTCAGCTTCAGCAGTTTCTATTCAGTTTGTTTAAGAGATAAATGAACTCTTCAATGTGTTTCACATTAATTGGAAGAGATAACATTTACTCTAGGAATCCCTTTCCTTTTATAGGCAAAGGGATTAGGGTTTACAAGTTAACCTAGTACGCGTGTCATACATCCAATGGGTGGTTGAGATACCAAACTACCATTTAATGCACGTTTGCTTTCTTAGTACTAGGTACAGTCCTTTGAGGAAAGTTGTTGTACTTCTATACCAACTTTAGAAGCACCTTTTCCAAGGAGTTTGATTTATTCCTTTTGACATAAAGCAATCATTTTCCCGACTTGTAAACCTTCTAGAAGTGAAACAACACGTTTCAACTTCTGTTAAGGAGATAGACTACGCTCAGCTTGGAATTGTCAACCAAGCTAAACTGAAGCTCTTTCCAAAGACCTTCTTCAGTTTCTGTACCGCTGCATAAACTGAAGTGAAGATACTTCCCAATCTTCTAAGGACTTGAAGAGCTGACGCTGAAGAAACTTCAGCGACTCAAACTGAAAGACTTCAGCTTGAGTAACACTTAGGGGATTTTATGTTTAAATCTACTGAAAGACTGAAGGGCTCAGTAACTGAACCCAACAATCTCCCCTATTTGAATATATAAATAGCCTAAGTTAAAATCAGTTGTAAGTGAGCAAAACAACTTCTTCTTACACAACTAGTATAAATTCAACAACATAACTGAGAATCACTTCCATTAACTTTCATTATATTACAAATACAAAAGATAAAGTCAATACAAAAGATTATAACATTTGATGTTCTTGTTGCATAATGAACCTCTTCTTCATTCTGAACTGATGACTTATGTTTCTTTGTTGACCTAGAATGGTCTGTTGAGTCACAAGTTCTTTTCCTTTTCTTGTTAGCTAAATCATTTAGCTCATTCAGAGGATCTTGTTCTTTGAGGGGTTTGTTGAAGTCAATCTTTAGTTTTTTTTAGTTTGATCAAGGTATTCCATTCTTGTCTTTATCAATCCATAAATGGTTTTCCATCATTTATCTTTTCTATCAGGACAAGCTTGTACAACCTCTCTCCATTCAGCCAGAAGTAAGTCACTAACTTTGAAATTTGCAATGACTTCAATTGTCCCATCTTCCTTATATACTTTCAGTGAGATAGGGCCCTTTTGTGCGAGAACATCACAATTTATGATCTTTGAGCTTTTTCTTCTTTTCAGCATCTTGTCCCAATATTTATCAAAGAGTAACTTATTGTTGTGGTATTTTTCTACCATATCAATGCCCAAAAGATCAACTAATTCATTTTGCAAGTTTGTTTCACCATCCTTGGTGGTGTTCTTCTCCCTCTCAGCAAGTGAAGCAGATGCTTAACCTGCTAAAGGAACATTATTGCGTGCAGCTCCTGATGCATTTTCCACTATAGTGGCAAACATGTTCAAGGTATTAGTTACCTTGTTCAATAGACTTGGAAGGGAATCTAAAGTCTTGAGCTTTTCCTGAACTGAAGATACTTGACTTGGTAAAGCTTGAAACTCTGCTAGAAGATCCCATTGAATATTCTTTAGTTCAGCAACTTGGGATGAAAGACTGGAGATAGTGGAAGTGAATGTCTCTAGTTTTGTTGGAATTTCTTTTAAGTCCCTAGGTAGCTCGATTTCTATTTTTTGAACATGATTTTTTAGCTCTTTAATATCTCCAAATAATTCAGTGAATTTTGATGGGAGCTCTTTTAGTACGTTTGGTAAGTAGTTGGCAAAGTTATGTGAGGCTAAGAGCTTAGAGAATTCAGGTTTTAAAGAGTTTACCAGAAGATCAGTAAGCTGGTTGATGTCTGGATATGAGGGCATAGCCTTTAGTAAGGTAACTTCAGCTTCAGCTTTTGCCTTTTGTTGTTCCAGCTCATCCTTCTAGGACTGAAGTAATTGAACCTAAGCCATTAACTCTTGAATTTGAGCCGATTTTGGAGATGGAGGATGTGGTATTGAAGTGTCTTCAGGTACATCATGAGAAGTAGCATGAGTGTCATCTTTTTCAACTTCCTCTTCTTCAGTCTCATCTAAAACAATGATAGGCTCATCTTGTGGGGAGTCAAGAGTGAAGAAGGCATATCTTGTGTCCTTTAAGAGATCTGATAAATACTCCAGCTTTATTTTCTTTGAATTTCATCAGCTCTAGACTCCTTATTTGTACCTGAATCAGTGTGGGCAATTTTTAACCCATCTCCAGCAGATTTGGTTTGATCTACAAGAACACTTGGATTAGTCCCTACAAATATGTGATCAGTTTAATTGTTTTTGGTTCCTTCATCCATACCCTGTTGTGCAGGTATGGAATCATTAGGAGCAGAATTTCCAGGATCAGCTTCAGCTTTGGAATCTACAGAAGCATCATGTCCTGATGCAGATGTGGAATCGTAGGGGGGTGAATACGTTTCGATTATCAACTTAAAACTTTTGTATCAAACAATCAATCAAGTTTATGCTACAATAACTATACTAAAGAATATCAAACAAACAATATCATCACAACACAATATATAACACAAACATAGATGCAATGCAAATATAAATATAAAGCGATAAAGGCAAATATAAATGTAAAGTGATAAGTAAAAGAAAACACAAACCGGACATGATGATTTATAGTGTTCGGCTATGAAGCTCCTCTTTGCCCTACTCTACTCCCCGAGTACCCAACTCGAGAGTTACTTCACTAGATCAACAAGCTCCTTTAAGACGGAGAAAACCTTACAACGTCGCTTACACTTTATCCGGTACTAAGCTAAACACCGAGTCCTACTTCGAGGTAGAACCAACCTAACGTCTCTTACACTTTATCCAGTACTAAGCTAAATACCGAGTCCTACTTCGAGGTAGAACCAACCTAACGTCGCTTATACTTTATTTGGTACTAAGCTAAATACCGAGTCCTTCTTCGGGTACAACCAAACCCGTTATGTTTTATGGCCTAACATAACAAACCTTGTGTTTTATGGCCTAAACACATAAACCACCTAACATCTAGTTTGTTGTATAATGATTGATACACAAATGTGTATAATGATGATCCAAGACAT
Organism: Tanacetum coccineum; assembly: GCA_026074375.1. Classification (NCBI taxonomy): domain Eukaryota; kingdom Viridiplantae; phylum Streptophyta; class Magnoliopsida; order Asterales; family Asteraceae; genus Tanacetum; species Tanacetum coccineum. Next base: position 17,650 of record BQNB010047581.1, on the reverse strand, counting down.
AATTGTCAATTGGATGTAAAAGCCTAATCTAAAACATCAAGATTACTAAGAATGATGTTGTTGATGAAGATGAAAAGTCTCTTGGCTTGTTGTGATAGATCTTCATATATGTAGGTATGTGGTGGATGATGATGGCAGGATCTCTAAGCGTGCTTGAATGGAGGATCATGTAGAATCATGCTTGCAACAAATGAAAGTTAGAAGCATTATGATCAAGGGTTATTGGGGTTTTGATGATATGATTAATTGTGTTTTTACATTATAAAAACTTGTTTAAAGTGATCCTAAATGTGTGTAATAATGTGGAAGAAAAGTTGTGAAAAGCTTGGGTGAAAAACTAAGCAAATGGGTGATATTTATAGAAACCCCAAAACTTGGCCGTTAAGGTGCCACGGATCCAGGGATGGTGGATCCGTCTGCCTTTTAGGTGGATTCGTGGGTCGCACGGTCCAATTTCAAAATTGTTAGAAATCTTTTTAAATCTTTTGCTTAGATCTTAATGTACTTATAAAATCTGATTTGATTTTGTTCTAGAAGGAAAATCAATCTTAACATTAAATAGGAAATATTTGTAAGATATGAAATATCTTATAAGATTTGTTTCCAAAAGTGGTTAATCCTAATTTGTCTTATTCACTAATGTGATTAATCATTATTAAGTAAAGGATTACTTAAAAGCATTTGTTTAGTGGTCATGTAAGTAAACTTAAAAAGGTTTATTAAAAATGACTTAATGATAAAATGGGTTTTAATCATTAGGCTAGTTTTTAAAAATGTGTTAATCATTTTTAATGGTTTGTTAAATGGGTTGATCATAATGCAACTTAACAAACATATTCGTACCTTTTGTTGAAGCATGAGTAGACTCGAGACGTCGAGAGGTGTTGATGAATGTTTGCATTGATGAGTTGTGGTCACGCGTAACTTGCACATTTTACGTTATGTATTACAAATTACTTGTTTGTCATTATTAAAACCAAATGACTTGTTTAGTTTATATATCGTAATATTTGCACTAACATTTTGTGTCACGACCATCCACTTTTTGTTGGTCGAAAACGAAATGTTATAAGAAGTATGCGTCATCTATAACCAAATTCATTTGTAATTCTATTTTGATGTCAAAGATAACGCGTTGCATAACACAAATTTAAAATTGTATCTAAGCATTCGAAACGTGTTTTATGAATATATGAGAAAGTACCCCTAGTAATAAATATTCATTCGTTGGTGACCGTTCCGTTGAAAATAATTAGCGTAAAATCCTGCACTCCGCAGCAGAGCCTAGCCCCACTGCGAAGCGCGGGCTTTTGAGAACTTTTTTAGATTTTGGCTTATTGTGAGCTTATTACTAAATGAAAATGCAAAACAGACGATTACTATATGTAGCTTAAAGTGGTGACCAAAAGATTCTAAACTAAATTATCTAGTGTTAACTATACAATAGAAAGAAAATTAAAGGAAGGAGTGCAAATTTTAATGAACAGATTAAGAGCTTATTTTAATAAGCGTCAAAATGCTTATTTGTTTGACCTTAGGTGCGGAAATTTAGGAGAATAGACTACTTATAGTACAAAAATACTACTAAGGTAAAAGGATTTATAAACTCTACAATGAAAAAAAAAAAAAAAAAGAATAAAATTCAAAGTGAAAATTGCAAAAATATGCAAAATGAAGTGTGTCTATGTCTGATGTGTATTTGCATCAGACGCAATGTGCAAGGAACTAAAAGAGTTTTAGGCTAGTATTTTTTTTAAAGCTAACATGTCACTAAATGGATCTAAGTAAACACAGCAAACCTTTACTCTAAAAGTTGAAAAAATCCTAAAATTCTAAGTCTCTTATGACTGTGAAATGCCCTGGTGCTGGAATGACTTTTATACTTCTAACTTTTATAAAACTAAACTTTAACTTTTAAAAACTGTTAGTCTCTTGTACTTATACTCTAACTCACATGAATGAGCAGCTGTGACAAGTTTATTATGACTTTAAGAGTCAAAGCAAGCTAATACCAAACACTCCTTAATCTAAAAACTGTCACACTAATTGAACTTAAATTCTATTTATCCACTAAGACAGCTTATTATTTTTATCTACTTTTATTAATAATTTAAACTAATTAGAGTCTAGATTAAACTCTAAACCCGCTAGCTTTATTAAAGATAAATAAGCACTACTCTACTAAGCTTAAAACACTACTAGGTAAAACAGAAAGTGAACCGTGACATTTTACTAATTTTAAAGCTAAAATAGACTGAACCAATACAAAATTTGAGCTAAATCAAACCTAAAGAACATGAATTAAATGAGGAATTTAAAAGAAATAAGCAAGTTTGAAATAAGCTATTAATGGGCTAAATTAAAAAAGTAGAAGTTAACCTAAAATTTGAAGAGTCTTCTTACACCTGACATCCAAGTGATGAGTCCTAGGTGATCCTATTGGCACCATAGCCTCTAAACCAAGGCTTAAAACTCAATAAGCTGAAATTTGAGCTTATTAGCTCTTTGCTTCCCAAAATGAACTCAAATATATTCAAGTGATCATGTTTTTAATGTGAGTAGGTAAAAATAAGTAAATGAAAGCTTAATGAACAAAGTTTAACTAATATTGAGCTTATGAGAATCAATAAGCTCACACTAGCTTATTTAGAGCTTATTGATCAAAAACGTATTGGAATTGAAATCAAAGAACACAAACACTTTTAAAATAGATTGATATTACTAGAATTGACAAGTACAAGTTTAGAAGGAAGAGTACAAGAGCTTAAAAGCTTAATTGCTAAAAATGAAAGCTTAATTGCTTAAAAATGAAAATTACAAAGTAAAAGAAATTTAAAACTAAAACTACTACTGAAAAATGATGTCCTAGCCTTCTATTTATAGAGGAGAGGTGAAGAGAGGGAAAGATTTCTAGAATGGTCCTTTAAATCCTAGCCGTCGATCTTTTATAAGCAAATTTGAGCCGTTTGATGAGTTTAGTGAGGTGGCATGGCCAATAGGGTGTTTACACGTGTTGGCTTGTGATTGGGGAGAGTGTATGAACGATTTTTATTGTTTAAAAAGGAGCGGGGGTGTGGAAAACGGGATTTGGGTTGTGGGAAGTTTTGGCGGGAAATGTAGTTACAGGTTGTTATGTTTGTTGCGAGAAAGCCGGGGTGTTTGTTTAAAAGTTTGGAGTTATAGCACAATTGGTCCCTGTGGTTTCCTCCGCCCATTCTAGTTATAAAGAGGTTTGAGGATGTGCAACTTCAGTCCTTGTTGTCTTTCTTTCTCTTTTTCTTCTTTATAAATCACACTTTCTTCTCTTGGCAACTTTGGTCCTTGAAACTTTTATCTTCTAAATAAGCCCTTGAAACTTTTCACACTTGACATTCTTGGCCCCTTGACTTTTAATTTGGGACTTTGACTTCCTTTATTGCTGTGTTGGGCTGATCCGGCTGTGATCTCTGGCTGATTTCTCATTCTTGCTCTTGACTCTTTGTCTTTTTTCCCGTTTCTTGTTGGTTTTTGATCGTTTTTGCTTCTTTTTGTCTTTTCAATCCTTTCCTGCACAATTGGACACAAAAGCCACACATTTTCTATCTTTGCATTTTATTGCTTTTATTAGGCAAAATCCAGGGTACAATTAATGTACCAAATTAGCAAAATCAAAATTCCCCAAACAAAGATTGCCGTGTCCTCACGCAATGTTTAATGAAGTGTACACATTGTAAACTAAGAAGTTTCCTAAATGCCCTTGTTTTATGAAACATTTATGATTCACCTTTTAAACAATTCACTTTTCTCAATATATAATCTCTTGAAAACACGTAATGGCAATCATTGCAAGTTTGCAACTTTTAGGCCATCGAAATAGCTACTCCCTAAATTAATAGAGTCACCAAAAGGGAAAATTCGTCATCCTTGACTTTTCACTAGACTAAACAAAGCTAAAAACAAGTCATTGTCAATATAAGTCCAAATGTAATTAGCTCTTATACTTACCACTTGTAACTTTTCACTCCGTAATTAAATTAATGAATAAGATGTTGTGCACTCTTTTTAACTCAACCATAGATCAAATTATCTCATATTGAAATTCATACTAACTTTACAAATAAGCCTTTTGTGAGCTCCAAATGTTAATAACAAGATAAACCACGACTAAAGCTAAAATAGGATTCTGAAACAAAACTTATAAAATGAATTGAGAAAAATGAAATTATTAACCATTCTTTTATTTTCCATATCTATAATTTATATATTTCTTTTTGCAATAGGAATGGTGTTATTAGTATCGAACCCCTACTAGCCTTTCTCCACAAATAGGATATTCGCACAACAACCGTCGTGTCTTAGTTCGAACCCCCACTCCGGATGCTAACGTTGTAGGTTATCTCGACAACACTTTTCCTAAAAGCCTAGAATCCAGGTCCATAGTTTTGTAATCATCACCTAGGCCGGCTGCTCCCTAGTCAGAATTCCTACTAACCTTATTCCACGTACATATATTTAATCCTTAGTTGCGACCCCATCCGAGTCTTTCTCTCAACATGGATACGCCAACGATTAAAAACTACATATAGCTTTTGTTATTTTATTTTTTCGAATGCTTCATTGGCACGAAAAATAATGCTTTTGCATTAGAAATGCTTCATTGGCATTCTTTTTATAATTATCTTTTTGATGAATGGAAAAATTTCATTTTAGAAAAGCAACTTATAAATTTGAAACCAAAAATCTTACTTACATATTAAAATTGAATTCTATTCAAAATGTAAGACTTTTCTAAAAGACATTGGTTACTAATGCAAAATTAACAATAGCACGTATTGCTTAAGTGTGTTAAGAGCATATTGTAAGTAAAAAGAACAACAAATTATTCATATAAGCTTTAGGTTTTCCAAATAAACCTTGCTTAAGCAAATACACTTATATTTAACTACATCATTTCTTGTTCTTCACATTTTAAAATCCAAAGCAATAGGATTTGTGAAAGCTTGGCCCTACAAAAGGTAGGTTAAAGAACTAGCTAGGGCATTTTTCACCCGGTCAAGTCAAAATTAACTCCTATTTCTCACCAACGGACTACCAAACGGTGTTTTATTCCAAACTAAAGCTTCTTTTGAGCTTTTCTTGTAATGGCAAAAATTTAAAAATTCTCACTTTTTCACAACAGGAATTCAAAAAGATACCAAACAAGGTGCCGTGTACTGTCCAAGTCATATCCGAAGAATCACTATCCCCAAACTAAAAATGGGAAACTTAGTCCACAAATTTAAAAAGAATAGGTCCAAAAGGAATTCCTTTAACAAAAATCAATGGTCATGCCAAAAAGAATAATGGTAGTTCGATAAAAGAACAAGGATAAGAGATAGAGTTTTCCCATTAATGAAGAGAAGATTGGATACCATCAATGGAATATTTGTGGTGAATTACTTTGTCCTTACACAATCTTGATCCAAGAAGATCCAAATCCGGAACACCTAGACAAAACAAACAATCAACCAACAAGATACGAAAAAAGAACAAGCTCCCTCTCTTCATTATATTGTTAAGCATCAAAACATCTTTAAACGGCTTAGTTTTAGTTTAATCTAGTGACAAGCTATACACTCCCCCTGAATTGATTTGTCCCTTGGGTAAGCAAAGAAAAAAGAAAATAGAAAAAGAATATAAAAGGATAAGCATGGGGTGCCTCCCACGAAGCGCTTGTTTATTATAGAGTCCCCTTCGCTTGACTCTTTCCCCAAACTAGTTTTTCATGGTGGGTCGGTCTTGACATCTGGGATAATTTCTTTATGAACCTCTTCCCCAAAATAATGGTTCACCCAATGAACATTGACGATTAAAAGTTTTGACCATCTTTTGAAAAAGTTCAATAGTTTCCATATGGACAACATAGTGCAATTGTATAATGCCCTGTCCATCGAGATTTTAACTTTCCCGAAGAAAATCTTTAACCTAGAATTAAAAAGAAGTTACTTGACCCCAACATTGAAAAACTCGTTTTTTTAATTTTGAATCATGCAACCTTTTCGTTTTTTCCTCTTTAATAGCAAATAAAATCCACATAAGCTACATCACTGAACTCATTAGCTCATTAATTAGTGATTTTCTATTTGCACCTTCAATGATTAATGATCATAGAGTTTTGTTGCTTAAGAGCCCTAGAAACTTTATGATCCAACTCAATAGTGAGATGGCAGCTTATCCCATAAACCAACCTATAAGGAGTACATCCAATAGGAGTTTTGTAGGCAGTCCGAAAAGCCCATAGAGCATCATCAAGCTTATCACTCCAAGAAGCTCTATTCTCACCTATGGTTCTTTCTAAGATTCTCTTAATTCCCCTATTTGAAACCTCAACTTGACCACTCGTTTGAGGATGGTAAGGAGTCGAAAGTCGATGGGTCACACCATACATTTGGCCAAGACCTTGCAAATGGTTCATTACAAAAAATGTGTGCTCTATCACGAATATAGCTCGAGGGTACCAAATCTAGCAAAAAATTCCTTTAAAAACTTGCAAACAACACGATCATCATTTGTAGGTATAGCCTTAGCTTCCACCCATTTTGAAAATAGTTCTACTGCAACAAGGATGTACATGTTTACCCCTACTAAGAGGAAATGGACCAAAAAATCAATCCCCCATAAATCAAAGATCTCACAAACTTGTATTGCGTTTTGAGGCATCTCATCTCTTTGAGAGGATTTTGGCCAAGCCTTTGACAAGCAATCACAATTTTACATTTTATAAACCAATTGAACTCTAATTTTGCCAATTAAAACCTAAAACCTAATTTTATTAAACTAATTTTTAAAAATATAAAAACTATTTTACTATACTAAAAAGACATGGTAGAAAATGAAACAATTGAAAGTAAAGGGTAGGCGGGGTAACTAACTGAATTTTACACTACAATGAAAACGGGTAACCCTTAACTATTGAGAATGTACAAATTAGACCCTACGATTTAAGCACTTTTGGCTTATCTAAAAAATGAGAATAAACAAAAACTTAAAACTACAAAGTTGTTCCTGAGCTTTAACACAACAACTTTAATAAAAGCACTATGAATTTTCATCAACTGAATAAGCTAGAAAATTAGCTTTTTAAACTGCTTAACAGAAACTTAGGATTTGCTTTAAAATTTCTACTTTTTCTAAAATCTAGCTTATTACTAGCTCATTTCTAAATGAAAATGAAAACCAAAAGTTGCTGTAAAAAGCTTAAGATGTGTACTATAAATTTCTAAAAAGAAATAAGCTATTAGTAATCTAGATTAATGAGAAATTTGCTATCAAATAGTGAAAGTTTAAGCTTTTTACTGAAATTAAGCTAATCTTATTAAGCTAATTAGCTTATTTCTAATTCCTAGAAACTGAAATTTTGGAAATAAGCTCTAATATAAATATTGAGTACACCTAGATAAAAGGTTTTTGAAATAACAGCTAGAACTTAGAAATCCAAAAGAAAATAAGCATGAAATCTAAGCTGCTACTATACCACTTTTGCAAGAAGATTTAAGCTAATCTAAAAGCTTGAAAATGAAACTTTAATGATGAATTTTAAAGAGCTAATAGAATACTACTTAGATGCTTAAAACTAAATTCTAACTCCTAATTATAAGTGCTAAAGAGACAGCTAAAAAAATTATAAGCAACAGCAGTACTTAATGAATTAATACTGCTGCTATACTGATATACTTGGTAAGCTTAAAGTGCAGGCCTAAGTTCCTACTTTAAAACTCATACACTCACTATCTAAATGTATTTAAACCTACATTAACTAAATTTTAGCTCTAAGATGCTTATGAAACACTAAACTCTAAAATTACTTTGAACTAAAAACTGCCCTGGTGCTGGCAAGGGAATTTTGAGCTCAAAACTTTAACATTCTACAAACTAATTCTTAAAACCTATTTAAAACTTGATAATATGACTTAACTCAACTATGTAGAGAGCTTTGACAAAATTATATTGACTCTAAAGGTCAAACATGCCTTAACCCAAACACTACTTAATATGGACTGTCCAAACTTATTTCTACTTAAAATCTATTTTAAAGCTAAAACTGTTTAAACCTTATATCTACTCAATCTAAAACTAACCTATTTAAACTATTTAAGCTCTAAAATCTAAAGCTTATTAAGAGGAAAAAACTAGTTACTCAGCTAGCTACTTATACTAATATGACAGAATTTTAAGAATTGAGAACTTAATGGAATCTAGCTTCAAAAACTTAAAGACATTTGCATCTCTAAACTTAACTAAACAAGATTGAATAGGATTAAGCACAAACAGTCAAAGAAATAAGCAATTGGATTAAGCTATTTATATGCTGAAATCAAAAGCTAGAAGCTAAAACCTTTGCACTTGTAGTCTCTGAACTCAAGCCACTCTTTCTGAGTGAGTGGCTTTAAAACACAAACCTATTGGCACCTTGCCTCTAAACAAAAAGCTTAAGCTCAAATAAGCTAAATGAGCTTATTCTTCCTTATTGCCTCCAAACTTGATCAATATGAATTCAAATGAACAATATTGAATACTAATAGACAAAAAACAGTATTAAAAAGCTATTAACCAAATTTGAACAACTTTAGAAAAAGAGAAAACAAAATAAGCTAAAATGAGCTTATTACAAGCTTATTGACTAAAAACGGCTTATTACATGAAAACTTGTAAACAAACTCAATTCAACCTTTTTATTGCTTTTAAAAAGGAAAGTACAAGATATGAATCAAAGAGTTCAATTGACTTGAAAAACTTTAAAAGCTTAATTGAAAAGTGAACAGTACACGTAAGAGAAAATTACAAAAAAAATTGAACTCTCTAACTAAAAAAAGCTACTAACTAACTAACTCCAACTCTGAATGTTTGAGCTTCTATTTATAGAGAAAAATGATGAGAAGATGAGAGCTTTCAGTCAATCCTAGCCATTGATCTTTTTAAACTTGCATTTAAGCCGTTGATGATGATTGATGATGTGTTCGGACCAATAGGATGTTGCCACGTCATAGAAATGACGTGGAGATGGGTTAATACGAGGTGGGTTGAGGGTTGGGAGAAACGGGAAAGAGTTTGGAGAGGTTGGGTTTGATTCGAGTTTTGGCGGGAAAGTCGGTTGTGGGCGGTTAGAGGAAAAACGTACACCGCGTTTATGTTTGAAAGTTTAGGGTATTTGCAAAAGTAGCCCCTCTGTTTCCTTTTTCCAAATGTAATGTAAAAGAAGTTTGAGAATTTACATTCCTGGCCCTTGTAGTTTAGAAAACAGGAAATGGACTTGATTTTGGGCTTTTTAATGGGCTTTTGTTGTAGAAGAATGGCCCAAGGGTAATTTAGTCTTTTCATCTTCCATTGTAAGGGCAAAATGGTTTTTTTCTTCAATCTTTTGTCCTTTTCTTTACTTTCTTGTCCACAGTCTTGATCCGGCTTTTGAAAATAGCTTCAAATCTCTCTCTTGTACTTGTCTTTTCCGTTTCTTGTCGGTTTTGGCTTGTTTTTGCTTTTTTTTGACTTTGATATCCTTTCCTGCACATTATGACACAAAAGCACACATATTTCCATCTTTTGGCATATTTTTGGCTTTTATTGGCGAAATCCTGGGTATTTTATATATACAATTTAACACTTATCACCTTGTTACTTAACAACTTTTTGATCATTAAGGCAAATTTGGGCATGTGGACAAGAGCATCCGCAAAGCTAAGCTCAAAGTGAAGATCACGGAAGATTTCTATGAACTTTGAAGCTAAGATATCATCTCTTTCACGATTCTTGTCCTTTTCAACTCTTGAAGGGTAAGGCAAATTTGTCTTAGTCTTGACAGGTTCATTAACAACTCTAGGCTCAACAATGGGTTCTTTTTCCTTATTTTGGACCTTTTCCTTGATTTGAACTACCGGAGGTTGGACTCTTGTGGTATTTTGTGAACTTGTAGGTTGCACTTGGTCCTTTGTCACCTCGGTTTCCTTAGCCTTCTCATTGTCCGGATTGACAAAAGGAGGAGGCATAGGAGGTAAAGGTCCATCAAGAACAACACCACTACGGGTGGTAATCCCTTTGCATTCATTCCTCGGATTAGGAATAGTATTACTTGGTAAAGTTCCCGAACCCGATGCATTGTTATTTCCCATTTGCTTTTGAAACATGTTAAGCATCATATTTTGAAAATTCCTTTGCTCATTTTGAAAATCTTGTTGTTCCCTTTTGAAATCATTCAAATTCTTTTGCAAATTATTCAAAGTAACATCATTTGCTTTTGTGTAAGCCTCAAATCTAGCATAAGTCACCGGAACTTGTGTACTCGGGGCTTGATAAGCTTGAGCTTGTTGTGTTAAGCCCGAGTTAGCTCCATGGTTAACTTGGTTCCCATTATTCCCAGTCCTATGATAACCTTGATTAGCATTCACATTCCTATTGTTATTTTGTTGATTAAAGCCCGGTGGTCTTATTTGGTTCGCTAAGTTGGGAGGACGGTATCCGGAATTTCCATTTTGAACAAAGTTACCGACCGAAGCGGTTTGTTGAAATTGTTGGAAATTATCATGATAAACCGGGTACTCATAACCTCCCCTAGTCATTGGGCACACATTATAACTATGATTACTACCACAAGTAGTACACCTTTCCTCCACCGCTTTAATCGGAGTGGGAGTAGGCACAAGAGCTTTCATCATATTTTTCATCTCATTCATTTCATTCCTAAAAGTCAAAGTCATCTTATCCTCTAATGCCGCTGCCATTTGTTGGAATTCGAAGTTAGATGATGAAGAAGTAGAAGAAGATGGAGGAGCATTCGTACTCACTCGCATCACGGCGTTCCGTGAACATCTAACTTTGGCTTTATTCTCTATGATTTGTAGTCCTTCGGTTGGACTTTTGTAGAGAAAATTGCCACCGGCAGCGGAATTAAGAGAATCTTGATCATTATAGCTCAACGAATTATAGAATGTGTCTAATTGGTGCATGAGCGAAAACCCGTGATGAGGACACTTCCTTAGAAGTTCCTTGAAACGCTCCTAAGCTTCGGAGAAAGATTCTTGAGCAATTTGTCGAAAATTGGTTATTTCATTCCGAAGATTGGTAGTCTTAGAGGGTGGAAAAGAAGAAAATTGATGAATCTTAGGACACTAAGTCATCCATGTAAGGATAGAATTGGGTTTATTTGTCAAGCCATGTTTTGGCAACCCGTCGAAGAGGAGAAATGGAAAGAGAGAAGTTTGATTGTGGTGTTAGGTACATCCGGTACCTTTGTTGATTATTATGCTCTCAAAATGAAGAATATGAGCATGAGGCTCATCATCATTACCTCCCTCGAAAAATTTGATTTTGAACAACGATTAAATGAGAGAGGATTTACAGTTCAAAATTTTGAGCATTGATTATGGGGGGTACTACTATAGCACTTTCAAACCCCCCGGTGGAGCTTGAAGTTGCTCGGCCATAGGCTCGGTCATCGGCCATTAGAATTTGGATCCTTATCAAAACAATTTGAGATTGGCCTTTGTTGTATGTCGAGAACGTCGACGATTACGTATTCTCGGACGTTGTGTATTCCAAGGAAGAAACGAGTGAGCATGCACTTGTGAAACTAATAAAAGAAGATTTTGGGATTAAGCAAGATTAATTTGGGGAAATTTACATATTTTTAGTATTTATTTTGGAAGGAAAACAAAAAGAAAAATATTTTTTGGCAAAGTTAATTACTAGCTTCACGATAAGTCTCCAAGAGTACGCACAAGTGAGCGGAAAAGATTAGCGTAGCCGCAATGACCTTTTAGCAAGTAGCTATACACCTTTCCTCTATACTCACCTTACAGTTTGTAAACTCGAAGGTTTTCCGTCGTACTCACAAGTAAACTCACGATTAATTTTGTTGTTATTGGATTGGTTTTTAGGTATGGATAGCAAATATCCTTATTGTGTTTATTTTTTTCTTTTGGTGCTACTACATTCGAGGAATCGAATTATGAAACGTTTTGTATTTTTATTTATAAATCCAAAAATAGCCAAAAGTAAGTAATTCAAGAAGGAAGGGTCTTCAAAACTCTAATTCCAACGGAATACTCATCAAAAATGTTCACGATTTTCCCCGGCAACGGCGGCCAAATTTGGTAACGTGTGTAAGCACTAGTCAAATTTATATATGTATAGTATAAATCCCGTGACAATTCTTTCCAATTTACCTCTCAAACAAGAGAAATAAAAGGGTAAAATCTCACTTAAGAAAACACAATACCTATATTTTTAACCGGGAAGTATTTTCTTTTCAGGTCGTATCCCAACGAAGTCGTGAATTGAAAATCAGAAATAATTCGGATTCGAGTCAAGAATGGATAAAGGATTTTTGAATTTTGAATTACACTACGAATATAATAGCACAATTAAACTATAAAAAAACAATTTTACAGAATTAAAAACGGTTAAAACAATACGGAAAATTTAACAAAGTTGAATTAAAATATGACTAAAACTAGAATATTTAAAATCTTAAACTCTAAATACTAACAAACTTTATACACTAAAAAAAACACAAATTTTAAGAGAAAAAATTTAAGGAAAAAGAATTGAATTTTTTAGTATTGCTGAATTTCTATAGTTTTTAAAGAAAAATGAATTAACTAAAAATAAACTTTTTCTAAAAATTAACACTAAAAATCTATTTTTATTTTTCAAAAATACTGGAATGAAAAAGAAAATTATTACAAAAAGAATTAAATTTTTCCAACTATTTTTCTATTTTCTATGAATTTCTTAAGAAAAAGAAATTACTAAAAACCTATTTTAATTTCTAGAAAATACAAATTCAATTGGAAAAATAAAGAAAAATGATTTTTAACTACTAAAAAGGTGCAGAAATTTAATGATACAAAAATGCCCAATTTTTACTAAGCAATTGAACCCTAATTTTGCTAATTAAAACCTAAACCCTAATTTTATTAAACTAATTTTAAAAATATAAAAACTATTTTATTAATCCTAAAAGAACAGGGTAGAAAGTGCAACAAATGAAAATAAAAGGTAGGCGGGGTAAATAAAAGAAATTTACACTATAGTGAAAACAGAACACCTTTAACTATCGAAAAAGTACCAAACAGACCCTACGATTTAGCTTATTTTTGGCTTATCTAAAAAGTGAAAATCAGCAAAAACTTAAAACTTCAAAGTTAAACCTGAGCTTATCTACTACAACTTTAACAAAAGCACTTTGACATTTTATCAACTAGATAAGCTAAAAAAATAACTTTTTAATCTGCATTACAGAAACTATAGAGTTACTTTGAAAATCTAACTTTTCTGAACTATGGCTTATATCTAGCTTATTACTTAATGAAAGTAAAAACCAAAAGATACTATTATGAAGCTTAAGATGTGTGCTAAGAATTTCTAAAAGGAAATAAGCTAAAAGTAAACAAGATTAACAAGAAATTTGCTATTAAAAAGTAAAGGTTCAGCTTAATGATTGTTATTAAGCAAATCCTAATAAGCTAACTAGCTCAAATTAAAATTCTAGAAACTGAAATTTTGGAAATAAGCACTAATATGAATATAGAGTAAACCTTGATAAAAGGAATTTGTCATGAACAACTAGAAAATAGAAATTCAAAAGTAAATCCCTGAAATCTTCAGCTGCTGATTTTTTTTAGTACAATTTTGCTGGAAAATCTAGAACTAGGACTTGGAAGGGCTTTAAAAATGATAGTTAAGAGATGGATTATGTAGAGCTAATGGAGTTCTACTAAAATGCTTAAAGATAAGTTCTAACTACTTACTTTTCAAGTGTTAAAGATAAACTAGAAAAGTGTCGTGGACGCATAATGCAAGTAGTAACTGAGTTACTACGGCTTATACTGATGTAATTGACACATACTCAAATGTAGGCCAAATCTCTAAGTTGAAGACTCATAAAATCCTTATCTAAATGTTTCTAAACCTAATATTACTAAACCTGCATTAAACACAATTGAACTCTAAAATGCTATGAAACACTTAACTACAAAATCTACTTGAATATTAAACTGCCCTGGTGCTGGCAAAGGTTTTTTAAGCTTTAAATTTTTGAAATTCTACAAACTAACTTTCAAAACCTATTTAAAACTTGAAATCTTTGAAAAACTCAACTATGTAAAGAATTTTGACAAGCTCTTGTTGACTTTTAAGGTCAAAATCACCTTATCCCAAACACTACTTAACTAACACTGTCCCAACTAAATTTCATTTAAAATCTTTTTTAAAACTAAAACTGCTAAATCCTTATATCTACTCTAACTTAAACTAATCTAATTAAGCTATTTAAGCACTAAAATCTACAGCTTATTAAAAGAAATAAGCTAGTTACTCAGCTAGGCTTAATCTACTAAATGACAGAATTTGAAGAAATGAAATTTTAATGAATTCTAGCTACAATAGCTTTAAAACCTTTGAATATCTAAGCTAACTAAGTAATATTGAACATGTTTAAACACAAGAATACAAAGAAATAAGCTACATGAATTAAGCTAGGTGTATGCTAAAATCAAAATCAGTAAAAATAACCTTTGAACTTGTAGTCTCTGACCCTAGCCACTCTTGTTGAGTGAGTGGCTTTAAAACATAATCCTAATGGCTACCTTAGCCTCTAAAACCTGAGCTTAAGCTCAATAAGCTGAAATGAGCTTATTTCTCCAAAAGCTTCCAAATTCAATCAACTTGAATTCAAATGACCTTAGGTGAATAAAAATAGACAAATACAGTATTTAGAAAACTTTTAACAACATTTGAACAACTTTAGAACAAAAGAAAATAGTATAAGCTAAATTGAGCTTATTTCAAGCTTATTAACTAAAACTGGCTTATTACTTGAAAACAAACACAACTCAATTAGTTTTATTGCTTTTAAAAGAAAAGTACAAGATAAGAAACAATGAGTACAATTGAATTGAAAGTTTTAAAAAGCTTAATTCGCAAAGATGAACAGTACACGTAAGATTGAAAAGAAAAAAAATACAAAAAACTAAACTTTCTTACTAACTATCTCTCTTACAACTGAATTACAAGCTCCTATTTATAGTAAAAAGATGAAGAGAAGATAAGAACTTGCATCCTTCCAAGCCGTTGGATGTAATTGGTGAGGTGTTCGCACCAATGGGAGGCTGCCACGTCATAAAAATGACGTGGAGATGGTAAATACGAGGTGGAGTGAAGTTGGGAAAGACGGGAAAGAAGAAAGAGAGAAATTGGGTTTGTTCGGGTTTTTGGCGGGAAAATTGGTTAGAGGCGGTTAGGAGAAAAATTATACCCCGCGTTTGGTTTGAAAGTTTGTGATAATTGCATAACCAGTCCTTCTGTTTCTTTCTTCATAGTGTAGTGTTAAAATGAGTTTGATAGTTTACACTTCTGGCCCTTGTAGTTTTAAAAACAAGAAATGGACTTTGAGTTTGGGCTTTTTGATGGGCTTTTGTGATCTGAATGGTGTAGAAGGGCCCAAAGGGTAGTTTAGTCTTTTTGCATCCTCTTCAAAGGGTATAATGGTCTTTTTACTTCAAACTTTTTTCCTTTTCTTTACTTTCTTGTCTTTTCTCAACCACAGTCTTGATCCGGCTTTTGATATTGGCTTCAAATCTCTCTCTTGTACTTGTCTCTTCATTTTTTTGTTGGTTTTTGCTCGTTTTTGCTCTTTTTGACTTTGATATCCTTTCCTGCACATTATGACACAAAAGCACACATATTTCCATTTTTTTGGCATATTTTTGGCTTTTATTGGCGAAATCCTAGGTATTTTATATATACAATTGAACACTTATCAATCCTCCAGTTGAATTTTAGCGTATGACTCTTTCGCTTGATATTTTTCAATCTCAGTCGCTTGAGTTAACAAATTTTGTTATCCGCCTGCCCTTTTTTCCGTCGCTTGAATATCTTTGTTTCTCATTACTTGATTTAGTAACTTATCGTTCGCTTGTTTTCAAAACTCCTCATTCGCGACTGTTTTAATATCACTCGCTACTTTTATTATTTTAACAGGTTCACTTGTTTTAAAACAACTTGGTTCACAAGTTTTGGTTTTTATCTCGTTCGCTATTCAAACACAAAGTAGGAATTCACTTGATTCTCACACACACACACACACACACACACACACACACACACACACACAAATCATCTTTTGGATCTAGGGTTTGGATCTAAAGG
>BQNB010047580.1:0-43031 GCA_026074375.1 Tanacetum coccineum | reverse complement strand
AGCCCATGCCCCCTATAACAGGCGTTAAGTCCATACCCCTTTATTCTTACACCGTTAGTACTTGAGGACTAACGGTGAAGACTTTAACCTAACTCCAGGGACCTATGATGCCAAGAACAAGGACTAAACCTGCAATACCCTAATATACCTTCAAGGACCAAACCTGTCCATTCCCTAAACCCTCAACACTAGAAGTTAAAACACTGTATATCTTCCCACCCTTTCCCGCCTTAACCCAAAAAAAAAACTCCCATCACCTCTGTCACTTTCATACACCTTGGACACTGTTCCCAAACGTCCAAAACCATCACCACCAGCAAACCCCACCCCACATGGGCTCATTGCCACTATGGCAATCCCATGGTTTACCATTGGCTACACGAAATCAAGGGTTTGGATTAAAATGGATTAGAGACCAAGAAATTTGAAGGGCTCAGATTGTTTGTGTTTTCCTCTCACAACAAAAACACAACAAGCACAAAGACTTGAAGCTTGGACGGCTTATAAAAGGAGAAAATAGACAAAGATGTAGGAGTGGTGGTAGCTTAATTTTATTTTTATTTATGTTTTTAAATGTTTAGTATTCTGTCATTTTTATTGTCAAGCATTGTAATCACTTTTTGTATGAAATGAAATTTTAAGTCCCGTTTTACTGTTAAATGCAAATCTGTTCCTATTTATAAGTTTTATGTCACTAAGCTTTTTTGTTCAAAAGCCATGTCTATAAGCTCTTTTTAGCTTGTATAACCTGTTTTAACTACTTAAAGGTTTTCCCAAAGCTAAAAAAGGGCTACTGTTTCATTAAGAAAGAAATATGGATACAAGCTTATTTTGGATGAATAAGCAATTAAGGATGGGCTTGGTTTAAAGCTTATTGGCAAGCACATAGGGTTGTTAATAAGCTGTTGAGAGCTTATTTCATTGCCAAAAGCCGGGACCCTTTGTAAGTTTCTCATTTTCTCATTTTTGCTTATTTACTATTCATTTGCTTATTTACTGCTTATATCTGCTTTTTGTTGCTTATTTGTGTGTATTTTATGCTTATAGTTTTTCTTTAATGCTTTTATATCTTTTGTTTAAGTTTTGATGTTAAACTGCCATTTTTGCCTTTGAAACTGCTTATCATTATTTGCTTATTTGAAGTGCTTATTTTTGCTTGTAACTTGCTTATTTTTACTCAGTCTTACTTGGTCACTATCTGTTTTTAAGCTTCTTTACTTAAATCCTTGTTAAATAGGCTTAAATTTGGTTCTCATTATTTAAAGGGGTGTTTGGCATAACAAGCCAAAGTGGGTCATTTTTGGTTTTGAAAGCCATTGGGTCATTTGGCCACCTTTGGCAAGTCTTTTTAGCTGTTTTATATGTATTTTCAAAATTTTTAAGGTCTTAAGTTTTGTTTTGAGTCTTTCCTAATTAGTCTTTTAAATCTGTGGTGACAAACAGCTTGCAAAGGCTTATTAGCTTAAGTTTTTTTTAAATCAACTTTTGAGCCTTGTTTTTGAGTCATTTTGAGTGTCAAAACTTAGTTGTTAAAAGTCTTGTAGTTTACTTTGCTTTAATCAAAATCTGTCAAGTTTTGTTAAGTAAATTCTTATAGTTAAAACTGCCATTTTTACACTTTCAATTATCAGACCTTTAAAACTGTTTTTAGCTTTCAAAAATTTGAGCATAAGCTCATTGGAATCCATACTCCATCTGTTTTGACTTACTTCTTAATTAGAGTCTTATTTTTTTAGCTTATTTGAGGCTGCAAATTGCCTTGATGTCTTTTCTAGGAAAACTAAAAGAGTAGCATACTGATTGAAACAACCCTTTTCTCTCATCTTTTTCCTAGCTTATTTTATTTTCAAACCATTTTATTTTTGCTGTTTTAGATAGCCTCTTGGGTACTCTTTAAGCCCATATAAGCTTTTAAGCCTAAGAAGCCCTCTAAGTGACTTATTTTTAAGCCAAAAGAGAGCTCCTTGGCTGTTGTGTATGCAGTTATAGCCCCACCTTGCTTATTTGCTTATTTTGCTTATCTGCTTGCTCACTTGGCTTATTTTTGATTATATTTGCTTATTAGGTGCTAGTGTTGGTTTGTTTTTGCTTATTTGCATTTTGCTTTAGCTTATTTGTTGACTTTAAGAAATAATTGTAGTTATATTAAATGCTTATTGTCGTGTGCTCTATAAGTTTGTGTAAAAAAATTTGAATTTAAAAAGTTACTGTAGCAATATAAAAAAGAGGGTGGGAGTGGGACTCGAACCCTTCCCCTCACGCTCACAAGCACACACCTTTACCGTTGCCCTTGGGTCTTTTTCAAGACTTGAGTTGCAACATTTATTATAAGTACCCCTTTTTCCCTTTATAGCTTATAAGTCGTTTTTGCTTATTCTGAGCTTATTTTTAAGCTGTTTTTCGGGTGTCTTATTTTTCTTAGGTTAGTTTTTAGGTCTAGTATTTTCTGTAATTTTTTCATAATTTTTAAAATTAGTTTAATATTTTTTATTATTTATTTTCTCTTAAAGTTTATTAAAATCATAAAAAATACAAAAATTATCAAAAAAAATATTTTTCTTTTTCACAAAATTTTCTTTTGTCATCTAGTTTGTAGGAAAAATTCAAAAACTTGTGTAGGATCATTTTTGTGAAAATTTTATTTTTAAAGGCCCGTCACCGGCCCGGTTTTTCGTTTTGACTCGTTTTTAACTCAAATTAACTCCGTTTTCAGTCTAGTCTTTTTCATTCTTCATTATTAGACCCCTAGAGTAGATTAGAAGTAAAAATTTCTTTGTAGGGTTAATTTTTAAGATTTTAGGTTTTTGACCCCTTGTTCGAGATTCCTGCTCTCGTTTTTTCAGTTTAATTTCGTAATTTTTAGGATTTTCTAAATCATTTTTGCTTATTATTGATTAACTTAGTCTTCTAAACTCCCAAATCATGAATCTCATTCAAACTCCGATTTTCCGACTGTACCGATTTTCAAGCACAGCCTCGTTGGGGATAAACGACCCAGGAACATTCTATACTACTTCTCGGTTTCATTGATTATTTTTAGATTATACTTATTATATATATTATATATATAGTTTAAAAATTAACAATCAGCAGGCATAATCAAATCGAAGATCCCCCCATACTAGAACTAAACATTGTCCTCAATGTTTTTACGAAAGGTCTCTACGTAAATCCTAAGCCGTTTATGAATTATGCTAAAGATAAACGTTAGTCGATAAGATTTGGATATCGGATTCCCAAAATGAAGCTAAGGATGTGAAGCTCTTATGATCGAAGGACAAAACCGCGAGCACGAGAGGCTTCAAAAAATTCGGGCAATCCTGGACAATACAACACAAAACACAAAACACGGAAAAGGAAAAGGGCAAGCCTCCTCACACAACACACTCATTCATTACTACTAAGCTAGCACACTACTACTACGGATAAACTAGGATAAGCATGGGGTGCCTCCCACGAAGAGCTTGTTTAGGGTCACTTAGCTTGACCCAATCCCTGAATTTAATTGTCCTTAGGGAAGGTTTGGAGATCCGGGATATCCATAGCAGGGACATCCCCTCCAAAATAGTGCTTCAGACGATGACCATTTACTTTGAAATTTGGCCCCGGAGTTCTGAGATAACTCAACGGTGCCATAAGGAAAAAACTTGAACAATGGTAAATGGTCCTGACTACTGGACTGTAATTTTGCTGAGAAAAATTTTTCAATCTGAGTTAAATGAGGAGGACTTGATCACCGACGTTTGAAAAGCGGTTTTTTGAATCTTTGCATCATGAATTCCTCTTAGTTTCTCTTGTAAATCAATAGAAGTTTCATTAGCTTGATCACGGCAGTTCACTTAATTCATTAAGTTGAACTTTGCGTTGGTCTCGGCCGCGGTCTGAGATCAAAGTTACATGTTTAAAAGCCCAGTAAGCTTTGTGCCTCTAAACTCATCGGCAGATGGCTAAAATGCCTTTCCATATTACAAGCTTGTACGGAGTGCACTCGATCGGGTGTTTTTGTATGCGTAAACAGCGGAAGGCCCCAGAGAGCGTCATCCCGTTTTGTCCACAAGAGGCAACGATTTTCGCTCCATGTCCTTTCAAGAATTCTTTTAAAACCACGATTCGACACATCAACCTACCCACGTTGTCTGTGGGTGATACGTGGTGGGAGACGAGGATTACTACCATATTTAAGCATTGACCTTTGCAAACAGGTCATTGCAAAAATGTGTTTCCATGATCACTGATGATGGCACGGGGGCACCAAATCTGGCAAAGAAGATTTAAGAAATTTTTGCAAACTACTTCGGGCGTCGATGTTGGGACGCCTTGCTTTAACCCAGTTCGACAGGTAATCGACAGCCACAAAAGTATGTATTGTTGTTTCCTTTTGAGATGGTACGTCCCCCATGAAGTCTATCCCTCAAACGTCAAAGAATTTCACAAACTTGGAATGGAATTTTGAGGTATCCTCACCCTTTGTGAAATTTTTCCTTTTCCGTTGGCACAGTCGCAATTTTTAACCAACTCGTGTGTCATCTTTATAAAAATGTAGCCAAATGAACCGGCATCAGAAGACATTTTTGGCGGTGAGATTTGAACCGTGATGTCCCCCGATGGGTCCATTGTGGCAAGCTTTGAGAATGTCGAGAGCTTCTTTGCCGTGCACACACCGCCGAATCATTTGATCCGCACAGATTTTGAACAGAAGGGTCCATCCCAGAATAGTTGTTTTTGAACAACTTTAAAAAACTTGTTTTTCTGATGGGATGACCATTCCCTTGACACATGAAGTGTCCCCGCATGGTAGTTTGCAAAATCTCAACCATGGGGTACTATCAAAACACGAAGAGCAACCGGTCCAAGAGTTTCGAGAGGAAAATGTTTCCGTGATTTCCTTGTTCTCGATTTTAATCTTGATGAGGGTTTCTCCAAGTCTAGAAAGATGATCGGGGCCGTCCAGATTCTTTGCTCCTTTTTGTTCTCGGATGATAACATCGAAATTCCTGGAGCAAAAGGATCCACCCCCGCACAAACAATTCGTCTTGGCTTAGCATCCTTTTTTAGCGAAGAAGATACTTTATAGCAGAATGTCGGTAATACAACAATGCTTTTGGAAAAACAGATAGACCAAAATTTCTCAAAAAGCGTACACTACGGCAAGCAATTCTTTTTTAGTCGTAGTGTAGTGGCTTGAGCTTCGTCATAATGTTTGCTGGCAAAAAATTGTTGGAAAAGCTTTGTTTTTCGTTGCCCTAGGACTGCACCAATTGCAAAGTCACTAGCATCACACATGAAAGTTCGAAGGGCA
Organism: Tanacetum coccineum; assembly: GCA_026074375.1. NCBI lineage: Eukaryota > Viridiplantae > Streptophyta > Magnoliopsida > Asterales > Asteraceae > Tanacetum > Tanacetum coccineum. The sequence continues at coordinate 37,732 of BQNB010047580.1, read as the reverse complement.
AGTCCCAGTCAGAGCAATCAAAATGGGGCCATCGTCAATTTTCTTTTAATTGTATTAAAGGATTCGTTACGACGCTTTTGAGAAAAAAATGGAGTCTCTTGTCAAGCGGTGATCATTGGGCGGGCTATTTTTGAAAAGTCTTTGTATGAAACGTCGGTAAAACCGACGTGCCCAAGAAAACTTCAGGCCACCTTTTACAATAGTCGGGTGAAGGGAGCATGGCGATAACGTCAAACTTTACTCGGTCGACCTCAAATTCTTGACTTAGAGATTTTATGTCCAAGAACATGCTTCTTTTAACCATAAAATGGCTTTTCTCCCAGTTTTTTGGTTTTTTTTTTTTGTGTTTCTAGGACCAAATTGGTGTCTCCACACGTTTTTAACATTTTGTCCAATGGATAGGCCATGTAGAGAAAGAATCCCCGAAGACTGAAAAGTCATTCATAAACACTTCCATTGTTTTTTCAATCATGTCATGGAAGATTGCCATCATACATCGTTGAAACATGCCAGGTACATTGCATAGCCCAAAAGGCATGCGGCGATAGGCAAACATTCCGTATGGGCAAGTAAAGGTTGACTTTTCTTGGTCCTTCGGGTCTATGGGAATCTGAAAATAACCTGAGAAGCCATCGAGGAGACAAGAGTATTGATTTCTCGCGAGTCTTTCGAGCATTTGATCCATGAAGGGCAATGGAAAATGGTCCTTTCGGGTACTTCATTCAACTTTCTATAGTCACAAGGCACACTCACCACCAGTGATCAATCGAGTCTGTATTAAATCATTTCATCATTTTTTGACGAACGGTCATGGAGCACCCTTTTTTCGGTACACACAGTCACCCGGGGCTTACCCATGGACTGTGCAGAGATCAGGATAAATTAATCCGGCTCAAGAAGTTTTTCAACCTCGTTTTTTTATGACTCATGGATTTTCGGAATTACCCCCTTTGATGCAGAACCGATGGTTCGTAGTCCTCATTCATGAGAATTTTGTGGTACAAAACTCTCTGGTCAATACCCTAATATCAGAAAAGTTCCAAGCGATGCTCACTTGTGGACTTTAGAACCTCGATCAGGAGCGGCATTTTCTCTCATTCTTCAAATCTTTTTCAATTATACGGCAACCTTATGTTACCTTCCAAAAATGCATATTCTAATTGAGGTGGGCAAATCTTGAATTCCAACCTCATGGTCTCATTAAACTGAAGATTTTTCATTGTTTGCTTCACAAATTTTAAGATCTTTTCGAGTTTCTGGAAAATAATTTCCTTGATTGGGAAGGGGTGGTGAAGATCACTATTTAAGAATTGCTTCGAGGAGAAGAATGTCCCATCAGGGTCATAATATGTTGGATTAACGTCCGGTGAAGTTTGGATCATCCCTCATACAAGAAAAGAGTCGGCTTTCTTCTTTCGAAAAGAGAAAATCACTGTCCCCGAATGGAGATTTAAAGTTTTGAAGGAAGAAGGTAAGATGAATGGATCATAGTAAGATGGGATTTGCCACTCGAGATCACATTGAGAAACCAAGAACTTCTTGAGAGTATTCTTCACAAGCCATATCAATGACGTCAATTCGGTTTGCCGTCATATATGATTGTAATTACCGTGTATCTCCGAAGTTTGGTCCAATAAATGTACTGCTCTCCTGCCAATACGAAGGTTATTCACCTTCGTATACATCTATCAATGCACGACTGGTCTTTAAGAAACTCCTCCCAAGAATTAAAGGTACTCGGGGGTCTGGCTCAAAATCTACGACAATGAAATCTGCTGGAAATTGGAACTTTCCCACCATTACATAGACGTCTTCAGCGATACCGATCGGTTCAGAGATCGAACGGTCCGCTAGTTCTAGCGTCATGCAAGTCGGGGTTAGTTCGGAAAGAGAGAGATTTTTCTATACGAAATATGGCATAAGATTAATGCTCGCGACGAGATCGGCCAGGGCGTTGCATGTATTAATCCTGGAAAATTCACATGTAAATAAGAAATCGCCAGGGTCTCCAAGTTTTTTTTGGTTAACTTGTTGAGGATGACTGCTAAGCAATCTCGTTCAAATGGAGTTCTAGCCATTTCACTCAACTTTTCTTTGTTTCCGTTAAGGTTTTTTAGAGTCGAAGGCGAATTTTTGGCATAAGCATCAAGGCATCCTTAAAAGCTAATTTCGAACTCAAATCTCAAAGAATTCGTAAATTTCTCAATTTGGTCAGTATAGCTTTTTTTCATGACGGCTTTCATCATTGCTTCTTGAAGGAAAATGGAATTGATGCTTTTTGGTTAGCATCGAAGCACTTAACTAGAGCTTTTACGGGCTCAAAGATTATTTCTGATGACAACAGGGACAACCGGAGGTTGACGTCTTCGTGCTTTTCGTTATAGCAGAGCAGTCGTGTCCTTGTGACCTCGGATCCTCACGTTTCCTTACGTTAAGGAGAAGAAGTATATAGGAATGCGTGGGTCCCTTTGTAAGCAACATCACACTTCGAGTGGATAATACCTTTTTAAGGTCCTCCTTTGGGTTTAGTAACTGTAACCCGAAGGATGAGTGCGTATTTGGCATTCACGAATTTGGAGAGCATGTCTGTTAAATTGGCTATTTGATTTTTGTAAACCTGAGGCCGTAATTTTGCCATATTTCTCATACACATCATTAGCCTGATATAATCTCAAATCGGTCTGTGAAACAACCTTTGCACTTGCTGAGCAGGAGCTTGATAAGGTTGAAGCTTGGTAAACTGGTGGTTGACTGTCCCGGAGTTGATACACTTGACCTGGTAGAAGTTCTTTCCAACGTTTTGATTGGAATTGGTATTTTTTTTTCCTCGATTTTGGTTGAAATTATTTCCTTGATTCTGATAAAACGGTTTTGCTTTTTGAATCGAGGAAACCAGGAGGTTGGATTGGGTTTGCAACCATCAGAGTCTAGAATATTGGGATTGCCCTTTATTAAAATTGGGTGCAGGCACTTGTGAAACGTACTCTTGAATGTTGTCCTGATAAATGTTACCATTGGTGGCTGGACAATTTTTATACGAATGAGCACCTCCACAAGTTACACAACTCTGCTCAACCGCTTTTACTGGTGCGGGAGCTTGGGCTCTTTGCTTTTCGACAAGCATAGTCTTCATCATGTTCTTAAGTTCAAAAAACTTCCGGTGTAAAGCAGCAACATCCGGTGGAAATTCCCCGGAGTAATGAAATTCGAACTCACTTTGGCAACGACTGCCTTGTTTCGGAATTACGAACCTTGATTTACTTCTTGAAATCTCAAGCATTCACGAGGCATCTTATCCAGAAAGTTTCCACCCGCAGCAGAATTCAATGAATCTTGATCATTAGCATTCAACGCATTGTAAAATGTATCTAGCTGATGTAATTCAGAGAATCCGTGATGCGGGCATGCTCGAAGAAGGTCATTAAATCGATCCCAAGCCTCGTAAAACGATTCGTCAAATCTTTGTTGAAATCTCGTGATTTCATTTCGAATAATTTGTCGTTCTGGAAGAGGAAAGAATATGATTAATGAATTTTGAAACTATATATCACACGTCAATATTGAACGAGAGAGTTCTTTTCTAGCCAAATCCGTGCTGAACCTTCAAGAGAAAACGGAAAAGCATAAGCTTAATTTGACGTGCTCTCGGACATCTGGGAATCTCATCGGTTGAGGTAATCTTACTGAAATATACGGATGTGAGCATGTGGATGCCCTCTTTATCATGTCCAAAAACTGCTTGTTTTGAACAAGAATTGATCAAACATGCTTCAACTCAAAATTACTTGATTTCAGGAATTTCTATTGCATACCCCGTACCCTCGTTAGGTGCTTGGAGCAATTGAGCCATAGTCCGGGTATCATCCATCGGGGCTAGGGGAGGAGCTTGTTGTTGAAGATTAAAAGGTTCAACAAAAGCCGATGGGGCTTGTTGTTGTTGATGGTGAAGATTGCGAGACTGGGAACAGTTGCGCATGCACGAAAAAAGAAAAAATTACACTAATTTTTTTGTTCTTTTGTGGTTTATCAAAGTAAATTCACAATTATTTTAATAACGAACGAACGAAATAAACAACTTACACCTAATAACGACAATGCTTCTCGATAACTCTCGAAAGAAAAATGCACAAAGGAGCGGAGGAGTAGGAAAGCGCGAAGCTATTAAAAACCTTATCCTTTAGGGTCGGAGTTCTATGAACAACCCCCCCTTATACACATCTTTGAGTTGGTTTATCTTTTAAAAGGTGAAAACCGTACCAACGCAAGTGACACAAGAAGGGTAAGTTTTTTGATTCGTTTGGTTTGGGAACTTATTAATGATAATACTTCGTTTGAAATGATTATGTTGTGTTCTTTTACCAACTTGATTGGATTTTAATTGATATTTAAAGACAAGGGTTTTTATCTTTTGGTTTTTTTTAAGTTTTTCTTTAATGATAATTATACTAAAAAGAAAATGAAAATATTTTTGTATTTTTAGGGTTTTTTTTTTTTTAAATAATCTTCAAGAATGAAGGGTCTTCAAAAACTAGGTTTCAAACAGTACGGATAGTCGACTCACAGCTTCCCCGGCAATGGCGCCAAAAATTGGTTGATGGTTTTTAAACTACACCCTTTATATATATAATATATAATAAAATATATATAATAAGTATAATCTAAAAATAATCAATGAAACCGAGAAGTAGTATAGAATATTCCGTGTCGTTTATCCCCAACGAGCTGTGCTTGAAAATTCGTACATGTCGAAAAATTGGGAGTTTGAATGAGATAATGATCTTTGAGTTAGAAAGCTAAATTAATCAATAATAAGCCAAAAAACGATTGAGAAAAACTAAAAATTACGAATTATAACTGACAAACGGAGAGCAGGAATCCCGAACAAGGGGTCAAAAACCTAAAATCTAAAATTGACCCTATTAAGAAATTTGTACTTTCTAATCTACTCTAAGTTGACAATAATGGAAGAAGATGAAAAAACTAGACGAAAACGGAGCTTAAAAACGAGCTTTAAAAAAAAACAAAAACAAAAACTAGGCTAAATCACTTCTTTAAAAAGTACATTTTGCAAATACGACCCTACGAAAGATTTCTATTTTTCCTACTGAAAACTAATAAAAGAAAATTTTCTAAAAAGAAAAAATATTTGTTGATTTTTATTTAATTTATTATAATGTAAAAAACAGTCTTAATTAAAATAAAAATGATTAAAAATATTAAACATTATGAAAAATTTAAGAAAAATTTAGGACTATAAGTTACACTATAAAGATCCTAAGAAAAATCTAAAACTGGAAAAACAGCTTATTAATAAGCTGTTAATAAGCTAAATGGGGGCTGAAGCTAAAAGGGACTAAACGTGTTTATTAATTAAATGTTGCAAAGTTATAACTGAAAAAGTCCCAAGGGCGAGCGGTAAGAGTGTGTGTGTTTGAGAGTGAGGTCGCAGGTTCGAGTCCTGGGCCTCACTTTTTTACACTCCTACAGTAACATTCTTTTTTTTACACACTTGATTAAGCACACTTAAATGAGCAACTTTTGTAACTACACTACTTTTTAAAAACTAACAAATAAGCTGTAAATTGGGCAAAAAGGATGGCAGTTACTACTTTTAAACTAGGGACATGCAATAAGCAATCAGGATGGCTTTTTTAAAGATAATAAGCAAAACTAATTAAGAACTAAGCATAACAGATTATTAACTAGACTAAATAAGCCAAAGTAGGATAAAAACAAGTACAAAGAACTAAGTGAAATGCAGGGAAATTAAGCTAAAAGGATGGCGGATTATACTACTTTTCTTAAACTAAATCCTAAAGGGCTTAAAGCTGTTAAGCTACTAGGGTAAATATAAGCTAAGGGAAGGCAATCTAAAGCTAAGGCATATAGGGAACTAGACCCTAATAAGCTACTATAATCTAAAATAAGCTCTAAGGATAAGGTAAGTAAGCAGAAAAACTGAAAATAAGCTAAGGCTAAACCTGCAGGCCAACAGTCCCAAATGGCCACTCTTAGGCTTAAAAAAATTTTAAGACTCTAAAGGGTGACTAAGCTTGTGGCTTATAGGGGTTTAGAAGAGCTATGGGCTTCTTACAAACAAGGAAACCTAGGGAATAGCTTTATAATTAAGCTAAAAAAACAGCTGATCAAAACCAAGTTTGTTTTGCACCAGGGGAGCTTTTAAGTTTCCTAGTGCAAAATGCAGGCTTATAATAAAGCCACCAAATAACCCACAGTAACAAAATCAGTTACGAAACAGATTAACACAGCTCCAATGAGGCTTGGCACAAAAAATTAGACTAAATTACTATTTGACTAACTGAAAACTTAATCTGAAATTTGGCAATTTTTACTTGGTAACTAAATGAAAATTTCAAACAGATTCTAAAAGGACACTAGGTAAGTTAAAAATCAACTTGACTACTCTTTTACTCTTAAAACCAAGCACAAACAAAGACAAGTTAAGCAGATTTTCAAAGAGCTGAATCAAATAGCTTTAGTGAAACAGATTTCTCTTCAGACTTAAGGCCAAAGCACAAAATACCACAAAGATTGATTTTAACACTTGACCACTTATTAAAACCAGTTAACTAATACTAATTTTAAGCTAGTTAAAACTAACTAATATACCTCTAACCCATTACCTAACCATTCGGGCCCATTTTGAGCTTACCCCAAACACCCCCTTAAATGTATTTATAAATAAAAATTATCTAGAAAGATGAGATTAAAAGCTAAAACCTTGACTCCCAGATAATTATCAACTAATATTAACCCTAATGGTCAAGTTTTAACAGTTAAATCAACAAGTTCAACAAGATTTAAGCTATGCTAATTTTTTTACTTTTTCTTGACGGTTTTTTTAAGATAACAAATAAAATGAAGTAATTAAACTAAGACCATACTTTTTAAACTTTAAATAGCAATAACAAGATAAAGTAAGCAGGATAAGCAAATAAATAAGCACAAATTAAGCTAGCTACAATAACAAAAAAATGTTAAAAAGAGAACTTACATATCCCTTGCTCTAAACAGGGTTAGATAAAAAAAGTCTACAAGCTCCAGCTTGTATAAAACAAGGTGGTATGGTCTATAAGCACTTCCACTTTTTGCTTATCTTCCAAAAAATTGCTGAGGGTAAAGCATGGTATGTTGCAAAAAGTTGATGCAAGGTTGAAATTCAAAATAGCACACTCACTTAAGATATAATTAATGTCGGGAGTAAAAAGTTCACAAGTTGCAAATATGAGTAGTGCTAGCATCCTTACTGATATTTAGCTGTGATTTTGTTTTAAGCTTGGTTTGGATAAGTAAAAAGTTGGGAACGATGAATTTATCCTATTTGGGGCATTCTCGGATTCGAAATGCATCTTGTTCTATGATCCCTAACAGTTATGAAAATAACGAAAGTCAAAATAACATCATTATTAAAAAAAATTGAAATAGAGGTTTTAGAAAATGGGAAATGGAGGTGTTTCATAACTTGTGATTTCTTAGCTCTCTCTACAAAAATCTTTGCTATTTTTCAAAGGTTTAGTTTGGGGAAGTTTCGAGGTATTTGGTTATAAAGCATGTAATATTGCGTGAGGACACGCAATCGCTTAGTTTGGAGAATTTTTGATATGTGTGAAAACACATATCCATTTTATATCAAAATAAACCCAATAAAGACCAAAAACATAATAAAAATGGCAAAGATATGCTTGTTTTTGTGTTTTGTATGTGCAGGTATGGATAAAGCAAAAACCACAAGAAAACGGTTAAAACCGGGCAAACACGAACACAAGAACGGAAGAGTACGCAAAAAGCCAGGAGGAAGCTATCAAAGTCAAACTATGGTCAAGCCTTGGTCAACTCTCAGTCAACCCAAGTCACAACAGGACAAAATCCCAAAGTTTCAAAATCAGTCCCTCATTTATAAACCAATTTACAAAAATAATCCTTAAAAACCCTAACGGTCGTTAACTTTTATTTATAAAAGTTAACACTCGTTATTTCTTTATAAAAGAAATCCAAAACTATAACCCGGCCCAAATCCCTTATAACCCGGCCCAAACCCAAGTCAAATATACATCACGGGTCAACAAGAGTCAAACCCCCAACTTTTATAAAAAGAAAATGCGGGAAAGGTTGGGAAAGGTGGTTTTTACCATGTTCACCGTCTCCTTCCAATTTACCCTCTCAGTCAAAATCATGGGGCCAAATCCCCAATTTTAATGGACAAAAAGGGACATTATGTGTTAAAGTACACCATGGCAGGTTAAAACGTCATTATGCCTCTCATTGGCCAATACCCCAAGAAGGATGCACGTTGGATTGAAGAAGCAAAGGAAGGGGGTATTTTGCAACTCTTTACTCTCAAAAGAGAAACAAGTGTCTCAATTCACGGATTACCAAGCTGGCCAATCCGTGGTGAGTTCATATGTGATCCAACAGGTAGAAAGTGAGTTTTAATGATTTTGAGGAATCACAGGGATAATGATGAGTGGAGCGTTTGTGTCAACAACCCAGGAGCCTAAGAAAGTTTCAGCATCAGGATATAATTATGCCTCCATTCTACACTCACTGAGATAATTCTTTCTTACCTAGTTTTTAGCTTTTAAATAGTTAGTAGATTTAAGCTTAGTAAATTTAGCTTAATGTAATTTTCATTTAAATCTCTTGTAACCTCCTTTTAATGTAATCAAGTTTTTAATTAATGAAATTGAGTTTTTATTTTAAAATAATCTGTCATAAGCTCTTGTTTTTACTTCCATAAAATTCTTAATCTTCTTCAAATGATAAGCTACTGTTACATAAGTCTATAAGTCATTCTAGCTCTCACAAGTCTATAAGCTTGTGATTGAGCTTAATTAAGCCTTAATCAACTCAAACTCTAAATTCAGCTTAAAAACCCTTGCTTATTGACTGTGGACTATTGGAAGGGAAGCTAGCTATGTAAGAGCTTCCAAGGACTTATACTGGCTTATCTAGGAATAAGCAGAAGCTTGTAGATTGCTCACTCAAGCTTATTAATGCCTTTGTTTAGCTAAGGCTTAAGTAAGTTTCTTATTTAGCTTTATGTCTTAATTTCTTAGTTTAATAACTGCTTAATTTGCTTATTATTTGCTTATTCTTGTTAGTTTCAGCTTATATATGCTTAATATGTTAGTTTAATGCTGTTAGTTCTTAGTTTCATAGTCTTAATCTTAGTTTTTACTTATCTCTTATAAACTGTCATTAAAAAACCAAAAATAAGTAGATTAGTGCAGTTTGTTGATTTCTGGCTTATTAGCTTATAGGTTTATGCTTATTAGTCTTATTATAAGATAGTTATTATCTGGTATCTAAGATTGGTTCAATAGATTTTCATTTCATAAGCTTAAATGGTTATAAGTATAGTTAAAGGGGTGTTTGGATTAATGCAGTTTGACTTCTTAAAGTCAAACTGAATTGTGCAATTTATTTTGGTTAGTTTGATTTTCAAATTTGATTAGGTTTTGAGCAGGTTTGTAGGATTAGTTTAAGCTTAATATCATTTTGAGGCTTAATCATTTTGTTCCTGCACCAGGGGAATTTTCTCTTTTCCTTTGCTTGTTAAAAATTTGATCCAAGCCTCATTGAGCTTGGATCTTGTTTATGTTGAGTTTAGACACACTCAATAAGAGTGTGTAGTGCAGGGTTGTCCCTTAAGGACACCTGCAAGTTGGGTTTACCCATTTGGTCATTTGCATCAGCAGTTACTACTGCTGTCTTTTTAGCTTCATTTTAAGCTAGAGTTTTTAGGATTTAGAGTTTAAAAATCAGTAGGGTTATAGTTAACATATAGCTTAATATAGATTAAAACTTGAATTCGAATTCCTAGCTTATAATTTAGGGTAAATTAGCTCTTAAAGTTCATAAAAATCTCAAAAAGCCAAAAATAGTAGCAAGTAGATCCTAGCTTCTAAATTTAGATTTCTAGCTTATAAGTTTGGATTTTATGATTTGGATTCATAGCTTATAAGTAGTTTGTTAAGATTTCAATAGCTTAAGTTCAGTAGTAGCTTAATGAGGATTTTAGCTTAATTTGATTTTGAGCCTTTTAATACTTTTCCTGAGTTAGCAGTTTTGATCTATAGATTTAGTAGTCTTTCAGTGTTATTAGGACAATTAGCTTATCAAATTTAGCTCATACACATCATTAGCTTTTTAGAACAGCTTTTGTTTTTAAAAATGAGCTTAAAATGAGTTGTGTGCAAGCTATTAAGTGAAACCTAGCTTTTTGGTTTTATAAGCTTACTTCCTGAAACAGCTTTTTCAAAAGCTTTTTGAGAGCTTATTTTTGAGTTTCAGCTTATAGTGCTTTTATTAAAGTAGCTTAAAAAGTTGTCCTTAACAACTTTTGTTCTTTAAGTTTTTTATAAAAACAAAAAAAGGGAAGTGGAAGTCGGGGGTGAGCAAGACTCGAACCCCCGACCTCAACACCTCAACCTTTTATAACACTACACACACAACACACTACCGCTGTGCCCTTGGGTCTTTTTCATAAGACTCTTGCACAACTTAATCTTTATACACATTTAGACTTAATAAGCCTAATAAGCTGTTAAAGCTTATTTCGTGGCTTATTTAATAAGCTGTGATCTCGGGCTTATTTTTCCTAGGTTTTAATAAGTTTAAGCTATTTTCTGTAATTTTTCTAGAATTTTTATAGTTCGTTTAGTATTTTTAATTATTTATTTTCATTAAAAACTTTAAAAAATCATAAAAAATAGAAAAATAATCAAAAAAAATAAAAATCTTTTTTAGAAAATTTTCTTTTATCATTTAGAACGTAGGAAAATTAGTTTGACTCTCGTAGGTTTATTTTTGAGCAATTTAGCTTTTAGGGCTCGGTTTTCGATTCCCGTTATTCGTTTTTGTGATTTCTTTCAAATTTTATCGTCAAGTTTTCAAATTTTGCAAATCCCTTTATTTTTACTCATAAAATTAGATTATTAATTCAAATTCTAGGTTAAGGTGCTAATTAGGGTTTAATTTGTCATTTTCGTTTTTCGTCCGCGTGTTTAGTTATTTTACTTGCATTTAATTGTTTTAATTGTTTTTAGTCATAGAAAATCAATCGAAAAGTTGAAAATCATTCATAACATTGTCCAAACTAAATCGAGGGTATCAATTCACATTTCTTTGGGATACGACTCGGTAATCACTTACCGGTTAATATACGTATTATATTATATATATTTTGAAGAATTTCCTTTTTACCTTTGTCCTCAAGGGTAAATTGGTAATTTTCCATAGTATTATATATTATATTTTTACGTGTGTTAGGTTCTTACTCATCACCTCTCACAACAAAAAAGACTTATTCATTACTATTAAGCTAGCATACTACTACTACGATAATATTAGGATAAGCATGGGTTGCCACCCACGAAGCGCTTGTTTTAGGTCACTTAGCTTGACCCAATCCCCCCATACTTGAGCTTGTCAAGGGGGATAGAAATGGAGACACAGAACATCTAAGTGAGGAATGTTCTCTCCATAAGAGCAAGGAAAAATCTCCATTGGGCTTTCAAGAATTTTAATGACTTTGAAAGCTTTAGGGCCCCGATGAGATAATTTTAGGAGAAGAGAAGAATGAACTCTTTTAGAAATGAGAATCCCGGGGTTGAACACTTTTTCCTTATTTTCGGACGAAAACAAGAGTAAAGCTCTGAGCCCGGGAACTTCTTTGTGGAAAGGAAGTTCATAAAGAGGAGGATTAAAATCCTCAAGAATTAAAGAAGCATTAGTGGCCTTCTTTACATTCTTTTCCGGTGTTGCACAGTTGGTGATTTAAAAGAGGTTTTCATGAATGAGTATACCCGGATTAAATACCTTTTCCTCGTTGTTGGTGGAAGAAAAGCATCAACCTCAGAAAAATCCTATAGAAAAACCGTATTCACACTCAGGAAAAAAAGAAGGAATTCACTTGATCTAGGGGGGTCAAGTTCATTCAATTAGATTTTAGAATCTTTGATTTCTCTTCCTTGAAGTCAAATGGATCATCATATGTTTTCATTAATCGGTTCAAGATCAAAAACTTCATTTTCATCATAACCATCATAATGGTGGGATGGAGAAATCAAGGAGCATGTTATCGTAGTTGAAATCTCAAGAAATGGTATCAACAAGATTGTCATTAGGAGAATTTTCATCAATCGAATCTTTGAGAATAGAATCCATTTCCTTGGTAGGAACATGGTTAAGAAAATACTCAATATCTCAAAGATCGGATTCGATATCAAAGGGAAGATCATCATTTCCCGATGGAAATGTGATATGAGCTAGTTCATCGGCGAACTCCTCAAGAAAATAGTCGCTAGTCTCAAAAATCGGGTTCATCGGCGAACTCCTCAAGAAAATAGTCGATAGTCTCAGAAATCGGGAGACTAGGTGAAGAAGAAGTGGTACTGCCACTTAAATAATTATGAAAAGGAGGGAGAGGGGAGAATGAAGATATATTTCCTGGTGGAAATGAATCACTTGCGAGATAAGCTTCGAATTCTTCCCAAATTAATTCACTTTCTTCGATGGAAGTAAGTGTGGGGGAAGAAGAAGACTTGGTCATGGGTTCCGAAATCGGAGTGGGAATGCCACTCAATGGATTGATAACTTTCGGTGAAGTTAAATCGGTATGAGAAGTGAGAGAAGAAGTGGGATTGCCACCTTGATGACTTGTTGCAAACAAATCTTCACGATATTACTCATGTGAGTTGTAGACATCAATCATGTTGATTGATTCTTGATGAGGTTCGTTTGAATAGCTTGAAGTGTCATGTCTCATATTCAAGATTAGTCTTTCATTATCGTCATGAAGAATCATTTCTTCTCCATGAACGTCAATCAAAGCTCGAGCGGTCCGTAATAGAAAGGTTCTACCCACGATGGGGGGGGGAGACAAGAGGATCTCCTTTATAATCAACCATTGTCAATCAGCGGGAAATGTGAACTTTCTAACCGGAACAAAGACATCACTTGCAATTCCTTTCGGAGTGCAAATATCACGGTTAGCAAGTTCAAGGGTCATTTGGGTGGAAATAAGCTCGGGTAATCCTAACTTTTTCCAAACCGAGAGTAGCATTAAGTTTGTGCTAGCACCTTGATCGGCTAGGGCTTTGCACTTGAGCTCACTAAAACACACAAGAATGAGAAATTTTCCCTGGGTCGTCCACCTTAGCCTTTTCGGGTAGCTTCTTAAGGATAACAGCTGAGCAATTTTCATTGAGGGGTGTATTTGCCAATTCAAATAAGTTTCTCCTTGTTGGAAAGGAGAGACTTAAGCATTTTTTGGTATTTCGGGATTAGAATCAAAGCATCGGCAAGAGAGATATTGATGTGAAGGATGTTTAACATAGCTTGCCAACAATTTGTGAATTTGGACTTCATCTTTTTCTTTCTGCTTTTCCTGGTTCATTCTAGAGGGATAAGGAATATGAGGATAACGAGGATCCCTTTGGTGAACCAAATAGTTTCGTTGAGAAGGAGGTTTAGCTTTTTGGATGAAAGGAGGTGGGACCTTAATGGTATACTCACCATGTTCCGGGTCCGTTAAAGTCTCCTCCAGATTAATAAATGGAGGAGGCATTGGAACGGTAGGTCCATCAAGAACAATGCGGGGGGGACCACTTTCGAGTGGTTAATGTGATTGGGTTAGCATCGTTGTTGCTAGGTGAGAGATCCCATACCCGAAGTAGAAGCGGTGTTCATTTGGAAAAAGCTAGCCATCATGTTCTTAAGCTCGTTTGTTTGATTTGACCTTGAAGCTTGAATTGAAGATTGCATTTCATTCCTTAACTCATTTTTCACATTGTTAATTTGAGCTTGCATGACTTTTATATTAACATCATTCATTTTCTTAATTTTCTCCAATTCACTTAAAGGAACACTTTGGTTTTGTTGAATTGGAGCTTGATAAGTTGGATTTTGGTAGAAATTGTTTCCTCGGTTATATCCTTGAGGTTGGCTAAAATACAGGTTTTGGATTTAATTGTGCCCGTTTGTTGACAAAACCCCGATGGTCTTGTTTGATTAACCACCACCTGGAGGAACGTATCTGGCATTGCCTTGTGATTCGTCGGATTGCACACATTATTTTAGGCAAAACCTAATACAGATCCTAACAGAATGCCCTTGACCACAAGGCAAAAGGTCAAGATCCACAAATGGTTAAAAATACACAAGGATAGAATCCAATAATAAAAAGATTCCGGAAAGAGATTATTCACCGAGTCGTATCCGCTCCCCACCGGATGGCTGCAATTGAAAGTGTAATCTGGTTTGATGAGAAATTGATGATGAAGAATATATAATGGAAAAACACTGTGATTTTAGTTACAACTAAAAATTTATTAAATAAAACTAATTTGTCTACGGGAAACAGGTTATAGGACAAAGGGGATCTTAAAAACTACGGGAAACAAATTTTGTTAGAGGTGAAATCCTAAAATTAAAAAATCTATTACGAATAATACGGGGGATCAGATTTAGGTATCGGTAATCCTAAATACTAAAAATTAAGAAATAAATGCTAAATTAAATTAAAAATTAAAATTAAATTTAATTAACTTTATTTGAAAAATAAAAAAAACCTAAATAAAAACGGAGGTGTTTTGAATGTAAACGAATAAGAAAACGTAAAAACGCACCCGGTTAAAAAGGGTTAAGACTGAATTTAAGAAAAATTAAGCCTACACTAAAATTTTTTTTTTTTCCTAGACACTAAATGACAAAAGAAATTTTTGTAAAAAAAAGAATATATTTTTTTATTAATTTCAGGATTTTTTATGTATTTTTTAAAGATTAAAAACTAATTAAAAATAGAATTATAGAAAAACAAAAAAATAAAAGTTATAAAATTCTGAAAAAATAAAATTATTTTAGATAATAAGTTTACAATTTTAAAATAAGATAAAAATGCCCAAATTTTACTGATTTAAATAAAAGTAATTAAACTTATTAAATTTAAACCTAATTTAATTAATTAAATTAAATAAACTAACTAAAGTTAACTGTTGTTAAAACAAAAGGGATCTAACGGGAAAGGGACAAAAGGACTCGCGGGGGGGGGGAGGAGAGGAACACAACAAATGACATGGGGAGGGATAAACAAAATTATAACTTAAAGAGAAATTTACACAAACAGTCCCTGAGTTGGACCCCGATTACAAAGCAAGTCCAAACAGCTTATTATCAAAAAGCTATAAAAGCAAAGTTGTTAAGGGGCTTGAGGGGAGTCTTTTTCATAATAAGCACTTCAGCCCTACAATCTCATAAATAAGCAGAAAATTTAAGCTTTTGGACTGACAGTACTTAAAAAGCTTATGAGCTTATTTTTCTTTCTTATTGGGTTTTAAGCTAAAAAAAAATAAGGCTAAAAAACTATGGGGAACAGTTAATAAGGGAGAGGGGAAGGGGGGGGGGGGGGGGGAATCTAAATAAGCTAAAGTAAACATATAATAAAGCCCTTTAAATAAGCTGGAATCAAGATAAATGCTATGTTAACAGCTTATTATAAAAACAGATAAAATTGGGGACTTTAGCCTATAATAAGCTTTACTTAAGGAGGAGGAGTTAAGGTACAAAACTATGGGGAATTAAAAGGGGAAATATTAAGCTACAAATAAATAAAAGCTAAAAAGAAAATAGGGTTCCTAATGGATAAATAAGCTGGAATATGATGCTGAATTAAGGTGTCTAGCACCAGGGGAAATGCAACAGTGGCCTAGGGGTACTTTTGGGCTTATGAAAATAAGCTCTAAAGAGCTTTTTACCTAAGACCAATCACAAACAGATTAAAAGGGGTGGTCAATGAGCTTATTCTCAAAGTTTGAGAGCTTAGGGCCTAATTTTAACTGCTGATAATGGGGCTTAAAAATGGCATTTTTCAAAAATTATGCATGTATACACACTTGTCTTGAACTTAGTGTATCACAATGACAGGACTAAAGGTTGGGTAAATGGCTAGAAACAACAACAAAAAGCACAACAATAGTGTGCTTAAGCTGCATAAGCAGCTTGAGCCCTTAAACTTGATTTGGCTTATTGAAAATTTTGACAGAAAGCAAAGGGGCCTTACAATTTATTTTTGTTTTTTGCACTAAGAAATTTTGCGTAAGCTATCCTAAAAATAAAGCCCACACACTCAGCCAAAGTTGGGCCTTGAGTGAGTATGACCCATTATAAACACCCATTTGTCTTTTTTAGGGCTAAACCAAACACCCCTTTATTTATTTATAAAAAGGGCACGAAGTTTTAAGTTTGTTTTAACTGATTTTTGTTTTGGTAAAAATGAGGAAGACGATAATTGATTTACAAGTTGATTTAATAACTTTTAACCACTTATTTAAACAATTTTAAACAGAATTAAACAGCTTTATTTATATTTCGTATTTCGACAATAGCCAATTTCACTAAAACACTCTTAACTTTTTATATTTGATTACCAGCATATTACAACATTAAGCTTTTTAAAACCAACTGAGTATATAACATCTTTAAAACATACTTTAATTAAATTTTTTATACTAAGTAAAGGAAAAAACAGTGATTTGGTTTGGGCCTTGTTCTTCTTTTCTTTTTTAGAAGTCTTCAATAGACTTCTATCCTTCTGGGGTTGGTGGTTTCTGTGAGCATACAAAGCAGAATACTCAATCCTAGCCCTCCATTCCTTTCTCTTCATCTTAGCCATTGATGGGGGTGCGGGTTTTTGTGTATGTTGAACTGGAAAGGGTTATAGGGGTATTGGGTTGTGGGAAATGGTGAGGGGTGAGCTGTGAGTGTACTAGGGAGGTGGTATGGGCTAGAAACCGTGGGGGAGAGGTGGTATGGTTTTGGCGGTAAACGGGTTGAGTACAGTTTATGGTTGCAGGTTTAAAAGGAAAGTATGGGGAAGAGGCAAAAACAACCCTCATACTTTCTTTCTATTTTCATTTCTTATATGGCGAGTTTTAGTTATAAATAGGTTTGGAAAGTGACAGTTATGGCCCTTGTCGTTTTATAACAAAAGAATTAAAAGGAGGTTTTGGCAAATTGCAAAAATGGTCCCTCTGGTTTTTATAACTAAAAGATATAAAAAAAAGGAAGTTTGGAAAATTGCAAAACAGCCCTTGTGTTTTATTTTTCTATTTTTTTCTTTTTAAAACAACTTTCAAACTTGGCATTTTTGGCCCTTTTCTTTATTTTTTTTCATTTTTAATTATAAAACAAGGTTTTAAAATTTACATTTTTGGTCCTTATGTTTTATAAAAAGGGTATTGGGCTTGGGTTTTGTGTTTGGGCTTGTATTGGGCCCACTGGGTTTGGGTTTGGGCCCAATAAGGTTTAGGTTTGGTTATTGGGCTTTTTCAAGCCCAATAAGGTTATGAAGTGGGTTTTGTGTGTACAATGGCTGAGATTGGCTGTAACTGGGCTAGGATTGGGCCTTCAAAGTCTTCACAGTCTTTGTCAATTGCACACAAATGGGCTGTTGAAATTGATTGAGGGCCCATTTGGTCTTCACAGTCTTCATATGCCCTCTGAAATAGAAACCAAGCGGTTCGAAACACAAATGTGCTTAAACTGGAATGTATAGGAATTGCCTCCACACAAACACAAAACTAGAACACCACAGTTGCCTCATGCTTCTAGGATAAAAATAATCCTCACATGTCTAAACTCTTCAGGAGTAATTCACACTACTACTGTTAGCGACCACAGCTTAAGTGTATACAAAGTTAAAGATGTACAGTCGTGCCAAAACAATAGTCAAGTGAAGTTCTTCAAAAGAGGACGCAGAGGACCATCATAGGATTTCTAGTATTTCTAAGAAAACAAAGTCTGTAACTGCGTGTAATGACAGTTCAAACTCCAGAACTTCAAATGAAAATGCTGTTTGTGCTGAATGTGGAACATGTGTGTTTAATTCTAATCCATGTGTTGTGTTTTCGATATTGAAATAAAAAAAAAAAAAGACGTGAATGCTAGAACTATGAAAGCCTAATGTAGTGCCTATTAAGTGCTTAGTAAACCAATAGAGAAAGCGAACAAATCTATTGCAACACCCATAAGAAAATAGTTGCATCAGATTACATATCAGGAAATCCAAGAGTTACTATAGGAGTTGTATAAGAATACTAATCAGGAATGGAAAATGGTGGATAGCTAGAGTGATGTCCATAGGAATATTTATGGACAGAAAAAAGCCACTTGGACCAAAAGATTTGGATGCCAAGAATAGGATAAGATGATGAATCAACAAGTATTAGTCCCACTATTGACATTGTCTCTAGGATAACTTATGTCTTGAAGGATATCAGATTACTTAGGATCCAATTTGTCCAATGTACATTGTCCTTTATTTCTCTTGCGGTTTGTACAACTCAATCTATTCATTGGTTGACTCTGAATGCACATATGCACCATGACGGGGAATTCTCAAGCTTTTGTGTGATTTTGTGAGAAATTTCGGGGTATGTTCGGTTTTTGGATAAATGTTCAGTTTGCTCCAATTCTTGCGTTATGAGAGATCTGATTCAAGGGGAATGTCACGATCAAACGGGTTTATTATGTCGAAGGCCTCAATATAAATATTTTCTCGGTTGGTCAATTCTGTGATTGCTGATTGGGGTTGCTTTCAGGAATCTACTTTCTTTGTGAGCTGATCTTCAGGGAAAACGATTTACTTAATGGTGTCGTGGATTGATCTCTTACACCATATCTTTTTCTTCAAGAAACTAATCTTCATAACTCCAATCTGTTTCTTGGCTAAAGCTTCACCAACTCAAGCTTGGTTTTGGCAATCGAAGGCTTTTATCTTAGAACTTCGATTACTTCACTCTTTACTCTCAAAAGAAAGAGGTTGTGAATGGCTTACTAAGTTGAAATATGTCAAGGATCAACTTTGTTTGTCTTGTGAAATGAGTAAAGCAAAAAGAAGTTCATTCAAGACAAAAACAGTTCCTAGTTCTAAAGGAAGGCTAAATTTTCTTCACATGGACTTGTTTGGTCCAATGCGCATTGCAAGCATAAATGAGGAAGAAGTATTTTCTTGTTTTTTTTTGTATTCTTTTTTTTTTTATGGTGATTGTTGATGATATTCATGATACACTTGGACTTCTTTTTTCTACGACTCCAAGGAGGAAACACCAGAAGTCTCATAAGAATCTTCTCTCACGATTGATTCAACGCAATATTCATGCTCAAGTTATTACTGTCCCTACAGACAGGGCTCGGAGTTCTTGAACAAGAACAACTCCATGGCTTATTTCAAGAAGAAGGCATTGAACATCAAACTTCCCATCCTCGAAATCTACAACAAAAACGGCGTTGTCGAATAGTACATATCCGTACTTTTGTTGAGGTGCTCGAACGATGCTTCCTTTCTAAGCTTCCTTTTTCATTCTGGGTGTAGCAGTTGCAACGTCAATGCTATACTCAAAACAGATCAATCATCATATCCACTCATGGAAAGACGGCTTATCACATCATCAATGACAGGAAACCTTTAATAAAACATCTTCACATATTTGGTTGCATTTGTTACATAACTAGAGATGGGGAAAATCTGGATAAGATGAAAGAAAAAGGGGATCCATGTGTCATGGTGGGATATTCTACTCAGTCAAAGGGATTATCGTGTTTAAACAAGAGAACACGCTTAATAGTTGAAGTCCATTTCAATCAAGTTTGTTGAATATACAAATGATGTTGATCACAAAACAGTTCAGACCTCGCACCTCAACGACAGAGATGTCTGTTGAAAATGTCTCTTCAGGCCTCGTTCCTCAAGGAGAAAAGGCGTCAGATTATGACAACTCTGACCTCGTGCCCCCAAGACAAAATGTTGTTCCTTTAGCAGAGAAGACAGATTCGTCACAACAAGGGTTGGAATTTCTCTTCAGTCCTTTACTTGAAGAATATTACAATCCAACACACGGGTCAAGCTGAGGGAAAATCAAACAAATGATCAAGCACTGAATGCATCGTTTCAAGAAGCTGAATTTATCAATCCTTTTTGTACACGGGTACAAGAAATTGGTGAGTCTTCCTCACGCAACATTGATAATACCGATTGCATTCCATTTCAACACAAAGTCATGATTATCGGTGGCAGAGATCATCCAATTAGAACAGTTCGTGGAAATCCATACATTGCCAGTTCAAACAAGACGACAGTTGCCACGATCCTGAATGTGTATGTTCACGCTTCACGGTGAGTATTGTTGAACCAACGAACATTAAGGGGCAATTGATGATTCTGCATGGATCGGAAGCAATGCCAGGTGAACTTTCATCAGTTCGATAGACTAAAAGTCTAGGAAACTAGTCGACAAACCATTTGGCAAGATGATTATAAAGCTAAAGTGGTTATGGAAGAACAAGAAGGATGAAGATCAGACTGTAATTCGCAACAAAGCACGACTTGTTGCTAAAGGTTATGCTCAGGAAGAGGGTATTGATTTTGAAGAATCATTTGCTCCAGTTGCTCGCTTGGAAGCAGTTTGGATTTTTGTTGCCCACGCAGCACACAAGTCTTTTCCAATCTATCAGATGGACGTGAAAACGGCATTTCTTAATGGTCCACTGAAGGAAGAGGTTTACGTTGCTCAGCCGGAAGGGTTCGTTGATCCAGATCATCCAGAAAATTGTGACCTTCTAAGGGGGAAAGCTTTGTATGGATTAAAGAAGCCTCCAAGTGCCTGGTACGATGACTATCAAAATTCTGATGTCCAAAAGGTTTACGTTAAAGGTACAAGTGACCAACTTTATTCAAGATAAAAATACGGGGAGGATATTCTACTTGTGCAGAGTTTTCGTTGATGACATATTTTGGGCGACAAATCCTTAATATTCAAAACGATTTGAAAAGTTAATGCAGTAGATTTGAATGTCCTTAATGGGGGAAATGAAATTCTTTTTAGGACTTCAGATCCACCGTCCCCAAAGGTATTTTTATCAATCAGGCCAAGTCGGCTTTAGAAAATTCTCTGAAAAAGCATAATATGGACAATTGTCACTCCATTGTAAACCATTGGTACAATAAACCCAAATAGATGTAGATTGAGTTGAGTCACCCGTTGACCAATATGATTATCATAGTAAATCGGGTCACTCTCTGTACTTGACATATAGTAGACCAGACTTGTGCAAGCACGTATTTGCTATTGTGCCGTTATCAAGCCGACCAAATCACAAAAGCACCTCAAGAGAGGTTAAAAGATCTTTAAATACCTAAAGGTACCTTAACATGGGACTCTGGTATCTAAAGATTCTTCCTTTGAAACTTAATAGCATTTTCAGCGTGATTAATGCGGATGCCTTGATACTCGGAAAAGCTACTTCTGGAGGGATTCAGTTCTTGGATGATAAGCTTGTAAGCTGGATGTCAAAGAAACAAAACTGTACTGCAATGTCTTCAGCAGAGCAGAGTACTGGCGTTATTTACAAGTTTTGCGTCAAGTAATGTGGATGAGGACCACAGTTCAAGTTATGGCTCCAACTACAACAAAATACTGTTGTATTGTTGACTCTCAGTCAGACCATAGCAATATCATGCAAACCCGTATAAATTCACGGACAATGAAATCCATACTCGGTATCATTTCATAAGGAATACAGGTTGAAAATGGTATTGATGAATTATACTTGTCAGAACTGAATACCAATTAGCCTGACATGTTTACGAAAGCCCTTCTGAGGATCTGTTAAGTATCTGGTAAGAAGGATTGGTATGAGATGTTTGACTCAGCGGAATTGGAGGTTTGACAAAATGAGAATGCTTATATTCAATCATCAAACATCACCATGTACATATTTTTGAGAAAAAACAAAATACAAAAATATAAACTTCAAAAAGAGATACAAAATCCTTGAAAAATAGGAAAATTTTCCAAAAAGAATCTTTCGATATGTCTCTTCGGAATCGATAACATTTATGTGCTTAGAAATGTCACGGGATTAACATTGCACGGGTGTGTATAATGAAGACTCCTGCAAGAGTTGCAAATAGTTTCGTAAAATGTCATTTTCTTATTTTATATAAATGGCTTATGTGATATGTCAGTAACTTAACCAAGACTTTAAATAAAGAAGGTTTTAAACTTTATCCTTCCCAATGAGAAATTAACGTTTCTCGGTCTTGAGTTGTTCTTACAAGACATTCAATTTTTTTTAGCTCAAGAAAAAGGATAGTGTACGTTTCAGTGCGCTTACCCTCAACGTTAGAAGAGAAGTCCTCTAACACCTGGTTTTTCAAAAAGTTGAACACAATTTTTTCAAGAATTTCTCGATGACCGACATTTCACTCATCCCAAACCAAGCTTAAAAACGAAATCACCGTTAAATATAAGTTAAGATGATAACACTACTCATATTTATAACTTGTGAACTTTTCACTCCCGACAATTATTATATATTAGGTGAATGTGCCATTTCGAATTTCAACCATAGATAAAACATTTCTTCTCGGCACATCCCAACCTTGCGGCTAAGTGACCAGGCTTTTGACACCTCACAGAGACTAGTATCGGGACTCACGGACCTTCGGTTTCAAAAACTATTAGGTTTCTCATTTATACATAGAATCACAACTTAAAACAAAATAGTCTTAGTTCAAAAGCATATTTAAATTTAAGAAAAAGAGATTTCCCTATATTTATTCACGTTTACTACACTTAATATAATTATTCATTCTTAAGGAAATCCTCGACCTTTTAGAAGGCTGCAACATCGGTTGTGAGCCGGCAAGATGCAGCAAACTTTTATCAGTCTCGGATTATTATTCTTACTATGGGCTTTCTTTAGAAGGCTGCAACATCGGTTGTGAGCCGGCAAGATGCAGCAAACTTTTATCAGCCCACAGTTTATAATTATTACCACATTTTTTTTTCATTACACTTTATATTACCACGATATAGAGAAAATTTCATTTTTAGAAAATTTAAGTCTAAATTTGAACTAAAATTATTGATATCGACTATACTTCAAAAATTGTTGATTTAAGTTTAATTTTCAAAAATAGCACGTATTATTAGTCCGGTTAGAAGCTTATGGGAGAAAAAGCCACAAATTACACACATGAGCTTGTAAGATTTCCAAATAATCCTTGTTTAGCATCTAACTCACACTTAACTCTATCATTTTTCGTTCTTCGCAATCCGCGAACGCTTAGTCTAAAAGTTAAGGAACAAGCTAGAGCTCAACACGCTCGATCGAGTCAAAATTTATTCTTATTCTACCATGTAGGAAAGTCAAAATTGTGACAAAACACTTATTTTTATTTTTGAAAAATTTTAAAATTTTCATTTTTTTTGAATTTTGGTGGTAAAAACGGGATTACGTAAAAACAACAACTGCAGGCACAATCAAATCGATAGATCCCCCCCCCATACTAGAATTAGACATTGTCCTCAATGTTTTAAGAAGGGTCTCTACATAAATCCTAGGCCGTTTTTTAAGTATGCTTAAAGAAAAACGTTAGTCGATAAGATTTGGATATCGGGTTCCCAAAATGAAGCTGAGGATGTGAAGCTCTTTTGAAAGAAGGACAAAACCGCGAGTACGAGAGGCTTCAAAAATCTGGGACATCCTGGACATACAACACAAAACACAAAACACGGATAATGGAAGAGGCGAGCCTCTCACAACAAAAAACACTTATTCATTACTACTTACTAGCATACTACTACTACGATTATACTAAGATAATCATGGGTTGCCACCCACGAAGCGCTTGTTTTAGGTCACTTAGCTTGACCCAATCCCCCCATACTTGAGCTGGTCAAGGGGGATAGAAATGGAGACACGGAACATCCAAGTGAGGAATGTTCTCTCCATAAGAGCAAGGAAAAATCTCCATCGGGCTTTCAAGAATTTTAATGACTTTGAAAGTTTTAGTTCCCCGATGAGATAATTCCGGGAGAAGAGAAATATGAACTCTTTTAGAAGTGAGAATCCCGGGGTTGAAAACTTTTTCCTCATTTTCGGACGAAAACGAGAGTAAAGCTTCGAGCCCGGGAACTTCTTTGTGGAAAGGAAGTTCATAAAGAGGAGGATTAAAATCCTCAAGAATTAAAGAAGCATAAGATATCTTCTTCACATTCTTATCCGGTGTTGCACAGTTGGTGATTTCAAAGAGGTTCTCATGAATGAGTATACCCGGATTAAATACCTTATCCTCGTTGTTGGTTGAGGACAAAGCATCAACCTCGGAAAAATCCTCATAGAAAAGCGATTCACACTCGGGAAAAGGAAGGAAATCACTTGATTCAGGAAGATCAAGTTCATCAATCAAGAGTTTAGACTCTTTGATTTTCTCTTCCTTGGAGTCAAATGGATCATCATAAGTATCATCATTAACGGTCTCAATATCAAAAAGTTCATCATCATAATCATCCCATAATGGTGGGGATGAGTAATCAAGAGCATGTTCATCGGTGAACATCTCAGAAAGGGTATCAACAAGTTTGTCATCAAGAGAATTTTCATCAACCGAATCTTCAAGAATAGAATCCATTTCCTTGATAGGATCATGGTTAAGCAAATACTCTATTTCTCGAAGATCGGATTCGGCATCAAAGGGAAGATCATCATTTCCTGGTGGAAATGTGATGTGAGCGAGTTCATCGGTGAACTCCTCAAGAGAATAGTCGCTAGTCTCAGAAATCAGGAGACTAGGTGAAGAAGAAGTGGTACTGCCACTTAAATAATTATGAAAAGGAGGGAGAGGAGATGAAGGATTACTATTTCCCGGTGGAAATGAATCACTTGCGAGATAAGCTTCGAATTCTTCCCAAATTAAATCACTTTCTTCGATGGAAGTAAGTGTGGGGGAAGAAGAAGAAGACTTGGTCTCGGGTTCCGAAATCGGAGTGGGATTGCCACTCAATGGATTATCATGATATGGAGGGAGATCTTTGGTTTTATCAAGATTTAGCAAGTTCTCAATAATGCCTTCCTCCGGATCAAAGATATCATCATTAACTTCCGGTGAAGTTAAGTCGGTATGAGAAGTGAAAGAAGAAGTGGGATTGCCACTTGGATGATTTGTTGCAAACAAATCTTTAAGAATTTCCTCATGTGAAACATTGTAGACATCAATATTGTTGATTGTATCTTGATGAGGTTCATTTGAATAGCTTGAAGTGTCATTTCTCATGTTCAAGATTAGTCTTTCATTACCGTCACGGAGAATCATTTCTTCTCCATGAACGTCAATCAAAGCACGAGCGGTCCGTAAGAAAGGTCTACCCAAGATGAGGGGGACACGAGGATCGCTTTCATAATCAACAATGACAAAATCAGCGGGAAATGTGAACTTTCCAACCGGAACAAAGACATCTCTTGCAATTCCTTTCGGAGTGCAAATATCACGGTTAGCAAGTTCAAGAGTCATTTGGGTGGAAATAAGCTCGGGTAAACCTAACTTTTTTCCAAACCGAGAGTGTCATTACGTTTATGCTAGCACCTAGATCGGCTAGGGCTTTGCACTTGAGCTCACTAAAACCACACAGAATGAGAAATTTCCCAGGGTCACCTAGCTTTTCGGGTAGCTTTTTAAGGATAACAGCTGAGGCCAATTTCAATTGATGGGTGAATTAGCCAATTAATAGTTTCTTCCTTGTTGGAGAAAGGAGAGACTTAAGCATTTTTTTGCGGTATTTCGGGATTAGAATCAAAGCATCGGCAAGAGAGATCTTGATGTGAAGTTGTTTAAACATGTGCCAAAATTTGTGAATTTGGACTTCATCTTTTTCTTTCTGTTTTTCCTGGTTCATTCTTAAGGATAAGGAATATGAGGATAACGAGGATCCCTTTGGTGAACCACATAGTTTCGTTGAGAAGGAGGTTTAGCTTTTTGGACGAGAGGTGGTGGGACCTTAATGGTATACTCACCATGTTCCGGGTCCGTTAAAGTCTCCTCCGGATTAATAAATGGAGGAGGCATTGGAACGGTAGGTCCATCAAGAACAAGACCACTTCGAGTGGTAATGGCTTTTAATTCACCCTTTGGGTTAGCAACGATGTTGCTAGGGAGAGATCCCATACCCGAAGTAGAAGCGGTGTTCATTTGGAAAAAGCTAGCCATCATGTTCTTAAGCTCGTTTGTTTGATTTGACATTGAAGCTTGAATTGAAGATTGCATTTCATTCCTTAACTCATTTTTCACATTGTTAATTTGAGCTTGCATGGCTTTTATATTAACATCATTCATTTTTCCTTAATTTTTTCCAATTCACTTAAAGGAACACTTTGGTTTTGTTGAATTGGAGCTTGATAAGTTGAATTTTGGTTGAAATTGTTTCCTCGGTTATATCCTTGAGGTTGGCTCAAATGGTTTTGATTATTTTGCCAGTTTTGTTGAACAAACCCCGATGGTCTTGTTTGATTAACCACACTTGGAGGACGATAACTAGCATTACCCTGGTTGTAGTTACCCGCGGTTGCTGCAACGTATCCTTGAATATTATCCCGATATTCCGGGAAAGTGTTGCCATCAGCAACGAGACACTGATAATAAGGATGAGCACCACCGCAAGTAACACAAATCTCCTCAACGGCTTTTATTGTTTTACGGAAGCTGGAGGTAGGGTAGCTTGAAATTGTTTTAGAATAGCGTCATAGTGGTAGTCACAACACTCGTTTGCTGATTTACTGCATGAGTAAGTTTGGCTATATCGGAAGAAGAAGAATTACCATCACTTGATTTTACTTAAGAAACAATCGATTTGTTTCGTGAATTGCGGACCTTGGATTTGTTGTTCGAAAATCGTCAACACATCATGAGTACATCTTATCACCAAAAGATTGCCACCGCAGCAGAATTCAATGAATCTGGTCGGCTGGTCAGGCATTGTAAAATATCAAGTTGGTGCAATTTCGGTGAAACCATGATGAGGACAAGCAACGAAGGAGACCATTGTATCGATCCCTATGCCTCATTAAAACGATACACAACCGTTGTATGAAAATTAAAATTTCATTCCGAAGGTTTTTCGTTCTTGAGGGGGGAAAGAATTCGTTGATGAATTTGGACACAAGATCTTCCCAAGTGAGAATATAACGAGGGGGTTCTTTTTCAAGCAAACGATGGGCTGACCCCGCAAGAGAGAAAGAAAAAAGCATGAGCTTAATCGCTGAATTAGGCACATCCTTGTATTTGATTGTGGAAGTTATTTTGTTAAACCAATGGATGTGGTCATGAGGATTGTCTTTCTCAAGTCCGAAGAATTGGTCCAAAGTCATCATATTAATGAACTATGCATGAGCACGAAAAGCTCGAGCAATAATAGGTTGGAACCCCGATTTCCTCCGCATAACCCTCGTGGAGGTACACAGAGCAATCCATAATTGTACGATGATCTGCAACGTAACTACGGGTGATTCTTCAAGAGAAAAAGGTTGCTTTGAACGTCTACGGTTATGACGTTTCGGGTTTGAAGTGGTTGGATTAGAAGAAGAATTACCAACGAGATTAGAAGAAGACCGAGTGCGCATGCACTAAAAATAAAAATATTTTTGGTTTTTCAATTTATTTCACAATTTATTTTAAGGACAAAACGAGATCGAATAACTTAAACCAATAATCGACAAGCTTCATGGTAGCTCTTTAAAAGAAAAACACACAAAGGAGCGGAGGAGTAGGAAAGCGCAAAGCTATTAAAAACATTTCTCCTTTAGGGTCGTAGTTCCACGGAACAACCCTCCTTATACCCCTCTTAGAGTTTGTTAAACTTTTAAAGGTGAGCCGTACGTCGCTAGTGACACAAAGGCAAGTTTTGAGTCTTTTGTTCGGGAACTTATTATGATAATGCTCAAGATGCAAACATTATATTGATGATGATTTTTATTCCTTGATTAAGGACAATTTTTTTGTGTTTTTGATTTTTTTCTTGATTTTATCTAATACTAATACTAATCAAACAAAATGAAAAATATTTTTGTATTTTTTATAGTTTTATAAATAAAAGAAAATATTCACAAACGGGAATGATAACTTCACGAGGGAAGGGTCTTCAAAAACTAATCTTCAAACGTAACGATAATCTTTTACACCTCCCCGGCAGCGGCGCCAAAATGATAGAGATATACATCGAACAACATGAACTAAAATTCTGCCCAAACCTACTTCCTATTTTAACACGATCCAACCCTAACCAATCACATCAATATGATCCTAATTAAGCCCTAAACACTTATAGTTAAGTTTAACAACATTAATTTACAGATTCTATGAAACCTTAATTTATCCATCACTTTATTATTACATTAATTAAAAAGAAAATTAAAACAATTAGAGTTTATGTACATACCTAAAACCTTTGATTAGTTAACACCAATCACCACTTGGATCTTGAATAAAAAAAACTTTTTTTTCCTTCTTTTGCTTTGTTCGACCGGCCAAAAAATAAAGAGAGGGGAAAAAGGAAGCTTTGGTTTATATAAGAAAACCCTACAATTATAATCCTTATCAAAAATAAATTTGTATGTTATTCAAACTTTTTTTCCTTTTCCACCGAAAAGCCAAACACCCCTTTTTATTTTTTTGTTATTTTTTTTCTATTATTATTATTTACACAAAAACCCTTATTTTTTATATTTTTATAAAAACCTTTATTTATTTTAGAAAACCTTTTAAATTAAAACTAAATTAAATAATTATAAATTAAATTCATTTCTAAACATATTTTTTTTCTAACTTATTACTATTAAAATCCTTCTAACTAAATTTACTATTCTCACGAATTCCTATTATTTGAATACGTAGATACATAATACGTACACATAAATACCTTCACACATAAAATTATACCATCATTTTCATTGTCACAAAATGTGAACAAAATGAAAAATGCTCATAACCACCATAAACTCAATCACAATGAGACGATCATGCTTCTTGGATTGGTAGCCAACTCACATAAGATCACATAACCACATAATTATTAGGGGGATTTACATTTATATCCTTACAAAAACCTTAAATTACGTCAATATCCTTGTTAAATTTTAAAATTACTTCTATATCCTTTCAAAACATCAAAATTCACATGTATATCCAAAACCTCATTTTTACCATTTCTTAATATATGTATTACTAAAAACTTTTATATAAATATTATTTACTATGTCACATTACCTTTTTACCCTTAACCATTCCTTAGACAAAAATAACTTGAAAGGTCGTTTCAATCAAATTGCAACCTGAATAGCGCTATATTAAAAATGTTTACTTATGATTGTGGATTCCTATCTGGTATAATAAAAAATTGTATTATTCATTAAACAAACATAACATAAAAGGGTTTAATAGAAAAAAGTTTTAATCCAATTGTGTAGGCAAAGTAGGTGATGTTGTGATTCTATTGAGTTTGTTGATTTACTGCAACTGGTAAATAAAGAGGGTGAAATTAATAACTGAAAACATATCTTATTTGTGAGCCGTTAAAGGATTTTGAGAATCATATTAAAAAGCAATTCGGATAATTGTTGGACTCTTAAATTTCTTTGATCTTCTTTTGAAGATAAAGGCATGAAGGTAATATAACATGTCACATAATATCTATATAAGAGTTTTCAATATTAAATCTAAATAATGTGATGAAAATGCATTTTTGGATATTTGTGTGTATTTTAAAGTTGTTAAAGGATATTAATGTAATTATAAATTTAACAAGGATATTGATGTAATTTAAAGATTTTGCAAGGATATAGACGTAAATCTCCCTAATTATTATAGCACATAATGAAGCTCAAGTCAATACTAATGGTTTGACTAACCTGCTCAAAGCACAGTTGTCACATAATTTAGAGAAATAATGTAGTTGGAGCCTTAATGAACATACATATCTTTGTTGGGATTTTTTCTATCTTAACAGATTTCTTAATTTTAAAAGATATGGATGCTTATACAGAGATGGAAGAAATGGGCGAGTAAATATTTGCGAACTGTTTTTAAGAGAAGTTGGGATTAATGCAAAACGGTTTGAAGGAATGATTACCATTCACAATGGTAATAAAGAAGTTACTTACCAAATGGTGTGATCACATCTAAGGTTTAAACAACACACTAATGAACAAAGCAACAAGATCCCACCATTACTGAAGGTAAGTGAAGAGGATAAGATGAATGTAATCTCGCACTCATATCAAAAGCATAAGTGGTTCTACAAAGGAGTCTTGAACGTAGGACCTGAATATGTCCGAGATGCGGAGATGGAAGAGTGGCTCACACACGGGAACATAAGTGTCACACCCCGCCAAGGCGGAAACGCAAGGCGTAAACAAGAATGGATACCATCACAACACAATGGTGTCAACAATAGAGAAACACTAAATGCAAAACTAAGTAATAAAGACACAATGTGTCATGACAATACCGAAAACCAAAAGTACGACATCTTGTATTAATGAAAGAGGGTCTCACCAATACAAGAACAATATCTCATGATCCTCAAAGAATCACAATAACATAAACAAAATTCCCCCCCCCCCCCCCCATGCAATAAGACATAAACAACTCAGGAGCGAACACTAATGCAATCTTAGCGGTCACTCTAGCCCCCACTTCTCTAAGCCTTAATATACTCATGAAAGCTCACTGAAAATGAACATAAAAACACAACCACCAACGGTTGTGCAAGTCTAGTTTAAGACACACATTATAAACCATTCAAACCAATTACTGTGATTATCAAAACAATATAAGGAACAATTATCAACATATGAACATATGCTACATGCAAACCAAATCATCATAACAAACCAACCAAACATAAACTGTTGAGTCGTACCCCGACCGATCCTACAAACGATCACTTACCACCTAAATGTCTACCAGCTGAAGCTTATATTTAGAGGTCCATACCCAAACCAATTTCACGGAGTTGATCAATCTCAATATAAGATCTGAGATATCAGCCCCACTATTTAAGATCCTTAACAACACAACCACAATATACATGCCAACAACAAGCCATATGCAGTCACATAATGTCCACTCTCAATCAAAACACATAATCACAGTAATTCAAAACAATCCAAAACACTTAGCATCATTATCATCCAATTTAAAACAATAAAAAAGAGGGACTATTTAAACCACCTATGCTTAGCTTCCAAAAGAAATCCAACAAAAGCTTCACAAACACTCACGATATTCTAAACAATTTAAAGCACCAATAAGCTGCCATCAATTAGGCATTCAACCCAAATGATGTAACCTCCAACTATGATGGATATCTAGAGCTATCTACCATAGTTTTCTATACTTGATTTTAACCCATTTCTAAAGTCCTGACATATCCCTTTACACTTCCAATGCTACACTTTTATATTTTCTTTTTGAGCAAATTTTATACTCAACATACACGCCTAACCGTACCACTTAAAAACACTTCTAAAATTCAAACCAAAATTCACCATGCTACATATATTCCATGAACCTCTCGATAGCTCGCGCCCAAAGCCCATTACTCATTTTACCAAAATACCCATATTAGAAATCATTAATCCAAAGTGTCCAGAATTTGCCAGAAATATGGACACCCTAAAAAGTATGACGTTTAGAACAACCTACTTAAAACTTACATAGACCTAGCTTAGAAAAATTCTAACAGGGAGGTCAACACAAAGAGTATATAAACTAACTTCCACGTAGATTTAAGCCTCTAACTAGATGTCTAGTATTTTAATAAAATCAACACCAAAACTGAAATTCTCACATTTTTACCCCACTGACTATGTGTAACGACCATATGACCCACTCTGACCATAAAAACGTCACGAGACCAACTTTTCTGGAAAAGTAGATCGCTGAGGTTATCACAGATAATGTTTGTAAAATTATTGATTGATATTTTGATGGATTGAGTATTTATGCGCGGTATACAAAACTGCCTAATTTTATGCAGTGAATTAAAACGACTATATCTAAAGATCAAGCCCTAACCGACTAACCCAATCATGAGAACAATCAAACGAATGATCAAACAAGATCTATACATCATAAACTTTCAGAAACATAAAACCCTAATCCAAACCCTACGCCGAAAATTACATGTTAAAGACCCTAATCTCATCATTGCAGATGGCATTATAATAAAAATTTAACTATAATTAAACAAGAATTAGAAAATACCTAAGCAAAGAAACCCTAATTTTTTTTTCTCTTTTTCTTCTCCTCTTTTTCTCTTGGTCGACCGATTGATGCACTAGGGGGGTTTGGGATTTTTTTTTTGTATTTATAAGCCCCTAAACTAATCCTAGATAATTCCTAATTAGAGTCCTAGTTTAATAAGGCTTTTATCCCTTTTTTTTCTACTAAAATTCGTATTTTACTATTCATCTATAAAAAAATATTTTTTTTATCTTTTATTAATTAATTAATTACCTTCATACCTTAAGTTTTATAAAAACCTAACCTAATTTGGTAAACCATTTTGCTTGAAAACTACTTTCTAAAAATAACTTTTCATTTCACAAATTCACTTTCTAAAAATAGAAAGTCTTCCAAAAACTCTCATATTTTAACAAACTCATTTCTTTCACAAATGACACACTTCCCATTTTAATCCATCACCTAGACATCCACATATTAACCAAAACAATTCTCTCAAAATACCCAATCAATTCCATTTTCACTATAAGTGATTAAAATGAAATTTCTCCATCAAATAACTCATTTCTCTTAACTTAACCTCTAAAACCTAAACTTATCTTAAATTACTAACACAAAAATACGTAACGGTAAAATAAACTTACACAATTAAGTGAAAATCGCTTCAATATCACAAATAATTTCCTTGACACCAAAAGTGAACGAAATGAACTTCACAAAATTCAACACAAATCCAATCCCAATGAGACGATCACGCTCAATGAATTGATTATCCAATCTCACATATCCTACACAAACACATATAAACACGTATAAACATATAACCATACATTGCAACATATATATTTATTTTTAGGTCACACTGACGTTTTGACCAACCTGCTCAAGTACATGGTTGTTCACCTTTAAAATCTCGTCCTGAGATTTAACAACTCGAGGCATTTAGCACTACGACGAATAAGAAACCAACATAGACATACTTAGACCTTATTTGATTTCTTGTGTTCCTAAGTAAGCTCAGGACCCAATCTTCGAATCCAACGATTCACAATGCTATCATACTAGCATCTTTAACTTCAAGACCCTCAGTCCACAACATCAACGGTTTTCCTTGGACAAAACAAAGAGACTTGTCAACCTAATCTTGACTAACTCCAAAATCCAACCCAACCTTCTAAGACTTATGCTTACCCCCCTCAAGGTGCAATAGCAACAACAACAACCCCAAACGAAAAGAAGCATCCCACTACATGAACTCGCAACGTCTCGAGAAAACTTATCAAAACCCTTAAGTTATTGTAACAACGTGTTTTATATCTTAGACCACGCAACTCATCCATCAAGTACTAGTCTTAAAATTAAGATAAAAGATGTTACAAAGCTCAACGTATCTAAAGAATCCACGCAAATTCAGGGGGGGTGGGGGGTGTTGGGCGGGTTTGGGATTTACCTCTTAATTAATTACCTTCATACCTTAAGTTTTATAAAAACATAAGCTAATTTGGTAAACCATTTTGCTTATAAACTACTTTAACGACAAATCGATTTCTTGAAAATTAGGGTTTTAGGGTTTTTTCAAAAACCTTGTAAATCCTAGATCGAGAGCCCCATGGCTCTGATACCAATTGTGGAAACCAATAATAATTAAATACAATGACTAAATATTTAGTCAAATATATTAAATACAATGACTAAATTTATCCAACTAACTAACTATTAACTGACTGATTTAGTACTGGCAGTTGTAATCTTGAGCAGTACGAACTGTTTTCTTCTAGCAGTACTAACTGTTGGCTTAGCAGTACTAACTCATCCCTTGGCAGTACTAACTTTGAAGTGTTTAATTCCCAACAATCCTCCCCTAAACTTGTGATTTACCTCCAAATCATCAAGTTTCTTGAATTAAACCTTTATTTTCTTTGCTGAGAGGATTCTTCCAAACACTTTATCTTCTTGGTCTTTCTGCTTTTGCTGCACTCTTCTCTAGATTCTTCTTTTTCTTTGCTGCACTCTTGCCTCCCCTGAGTTTGTGCATCCATCAGAACAAAAGTGATCTTCATTAATCAGATCAATTTTCCTCCCCTGTTTGGAAGGATCCTCCAAATCATCTTCTTATGGGAACCCAAGCCATCACAGACTTGAATCTTCCTTGTGCATCAATGTAATCCAATCTTTTCAAAGTAACTGATGCACTGATGTTTTTGGATACATGATCTACCACTCTGTTCTTTGGCATCCAGACCCAACATGCTGATGCTTTAACAGTATTAACAGTTGATCTAAATGGCCTACCAGTATCAAACTTTTGATTAAAACACCTTTTTGTGAATGCTGTTCTTTTTGAAAAGGGCATGTGAACAGTTGATTGTGCTTGATTTTGAAAATATGTCCTTGGTCTAGCACAATGAATTGTTGATTTGGGGTGAGCAGTATAAGAAGGCCTAACAGTATTAAAAGACCTAGCAGTACTAAAAGGTCTACCAGTGTTAACAGACCTAACAGTATTAACAGGCCTTGCAGTATTAACAGATTTTAGGCCAGTCTTCATTAAGATTGCTCTTGGAGCCATATGTTTGTGTGCACTCGAATGAGAGGTTCTTGAATAGTAGTCATTATCCTCTTTGTTATAATTATTTCAACTTACTATTCTTTTCCTTTGTTGGTTAGGACAGCTGTATTGAATGTGATCAAAACTTCCACAGATAAAACATGCCTTGTTATTAAACACAAAGTTACATCCTAACTGATTGGATTTTTGACCATTCCAGTTCCTTTGGTTTCCCCTAGGTCTTTGTGACCTGTACATCTCTGCATACCTAACTGACCTTTTAACTGGTTTTTCAGGTTTAACAAACTCTTTCTTAGTAGCAGTAGGTATAACAGTTTTCTTTTCAACCTTAGGGTTAGGCTCATCATCATCCTCATCATCTGACACCCAATCTTCAATAATTGGAGCATCATTATTCTCTCTAACTTTCTTAGGTTCTACTTCCCTAACATGATTAGCAGGATAGAAAAACTTTTCTTTCCAATCTTTGTCAACCTTAAGTGGAGACTCAAAAGAGCTAGTTTGAGTATCAGTCATTTGATGTTGTTCCAAAGAGTCATCAGTATTCTTCTTAGAATTTTCTGACTTTTTATCACAACCAGTGGTAGACTTTAAACTAGAATCCCTAGGACCATACTCAATAACCTCAGGTTCTTTGAATTCTTCAAGACCTGAATAAGATAAGTCTAAAGGTGTTGGTCTATTAAGAATCAAAGGATGAGGTGAGGGGACAACATTATAACCAAAACCCTTTTTGCTCTTGTCAGTTATCTGACTTGCTAACAGCTGTTCTAAGTCTTTTGCAGATTTATCAAACTTTGCAATCTTAAACTCAAACCCCTCCTTTTCTTGTTTAACTTTTTCAAGTTCATCCCTAAGTAATCCCATCTGATATTCTTTATGACCTACACTTCTTTTAAGTAGAGCAATTTCCTTAGAAAAAAGAACTTCATGTTCTCTATATTTAATAATTTGTTCTTCTAAAGTTGCTAAACCTCTTTTGTATGTAGCTGCTTTAAAACCAGTATCATCTAATTTAACAAGCAAATCATCATACTGTTTCTTTAGAGCTTCATAGTTTGTCAGACAAGTTTTAGAGCAAGATTTGTCATTATTTACCTTAGAGTCTGAAAGAGCCATAGGAGCCATCTCTTCCTTGTGAATATAGAGTTCTTCTTGATGATATCTTCTAGATCAAAGTTTCTCAAAGCACAAGCTCTGATACCACTTGTTGATCCCACGCCTTGATCGATTCTTTACCTTGTAAAGAGTATGTTACCTTGGATGAATCCAAAATAACAATGGTGGAAACTTTGTGTGTATATCAAAGAGTATGCGGAATCTACTCTTTAATACTCTAGAAGTATATATCAATGAAACAGTAGATATGAATGAACAAAAACGCTTCAATATTATTAATGATAAATAATACGAGTACTCTGTGTAGTACTAGGGTTTACAACCTTGAAGCTATTACAATGAGATGCTGTGTAGGTATGTGTATGATTATGAGATGATAAACTAGATGCCCTAGGATCTTTTATACACCAAGGAGTCCTAATGAGCTTACAATACTTTCCTAAATATTTAGTCAAATATATTAAATACAAAGACTAAATATTAAATACTTTCCTAAGTATTTAACCAGCAGTAGTAACTCTATAACCAGCAGTAGTAAGTTCTTCAATAGTCTTAAATTAGTACAGGCAGTACTAACTTACTCTAGCAGTATTAACTGACTGATTTAGTACTGGCAGTTGTAATCTTGAGCAGTACGAACTGTTTTCTTCTAGCAGTACTAACTGTTGGCTTAGCAGTACTAACTCATCTGTTGGCAGTACTAACTCTGAAGTGTTTAATTCCCAACAATCCTCCCCTAAACTTGTGATTTATCTCCAAATCTCAAGTTTCTTGAATTAAACCTTCATTTTCTTTGCTGAGAGGATTCTTCCAAACACTTCATCTTTTTGCTTTTTCTGCTTTTGCTGCACTCTTCTTTGGATTCTTCTTTTTCTTTGCTGCACTCTTGCCTCCCCTGAGCCTATGCATCTATCTGAACTAAAGTGATCTTCATCAATTTCATTTTTCCTTCCCTGTTTGGAAGGATCCTCCACATCATCTTCTTTTGGGGACCTAAGCCATCACTGACTTGAATCTTCCTTGTACATCAATATAATCAAGTCTTTTACATATCATAGATGCACTGTTGTGTTTGGAAACATTGTCTAAATTTTCTTTTTGCTTTGGTCTCCAAACCCAACATGCTGAGGCTTTAACAGCATTAAATCCCCTTGCCCTGACAGTATTAACAGTTGATCTAAATGTCCTACCAGTATCAAACCTTTGATTAGAACACCTTTTTGTGAATGATGTTCTCTTGTAAAAGGGCCTGTGAACAGTTGATTGTGCTTGATTTTGAAAATATGTCCTTGGTCTAGCACAAAGAATTGTTGATTTGGGGTGAGCAGTATAAAAAGGCCTAACAGTATTAAAAGATTTTAGGTCAGTCTTCATTAAGACTGCTCTTGGAGCCATATAAGAGGTTTTAGAATAGTAGTCATTATCCTTTTTGTTATAATTATTTCCACTTACTATTCTTTTCCTCTGTTGGTTAGGACAGCTGTATTGAATGTGATCAAAACTTCCACAGATAAAACATGCTTTGTTATTAAATACAAAGTTACATCCTAACTGATTTGATTTTTGACCATTCCAGTTCCTTTGGTTTCCCCTAGGTCTTTGTGACCTGTATATCTCAGCATACTTCACTGGCTTCCTAACTGGTTTTTCTATTCCTAACTGGTTTTCCTAACTGGTCTTTTCAGGCTTAGTCTTAGACCCATCTTCTTGTGCAAACTGTTGTTCCTCATCATCTGACACCCAATCCTCAATAATTAGAGCATCATTATTCTCCCTAACTTTTTTAGGTTCTTCTTCACTAACTCTCTTACTAGTGTTACATCCACAGCCTTTAACAAATCTACGTTTGACCTGTGATTCTAGTTCTTTTACCAAAGACTTATCAGAATTCTCCAAAGATTATCAGAATTCTCCTTAGAATTATCTGATTCCTTAACAATATTAGA
>BQNB010047579.1:4483-39184 GCA_026074375.1 Tanacetum coccineum | reverse complement strand
ATAAGTAAAAATATGTCTTACATGTTTAAAAGCATCCTAAGGGTGATTTTGCTAAAGAGAACTAATATACACATAAAATCATGATTATGAAATGTTTAGTGTTTTAGATAACCTTAGTATGATGAGTGGTAAATGGGAGAACAAATCACACCCTTGTGATTTAAATCCTTCCTTGAAAACAAAGGGTGAAAACCCTAAATTTTCCAAGAAAAACCCTAATTTTCTTAAAGAAAACTTTCACTTGCAACCACTTGATTAATCCTTGAAATGCTTAATCAAGCCTTCACACCTCCTTAGAATATCTTAGATATAGTGTAGGATTACTTAGAAATGATGTAGATAAAATTTGTATGGATTTGGTATGAAGTTAGGGGTGAGCCGTGGGCTTTCAAGAGACAAAGGGAGAAAGAGATGATTTTTCTTAAGTGATAAGAGTGTGTATGTGTTATCACCTTGTATGCATGTATCTTATATATGAAAAGGTGGTCAAAGAGCTAGTAAAATGACCAAGACTTTCAAAGGGGGGGGGATGTGGGTCGTTGGACATATGGAGTGAAAAGGCGATGAGTAGTGGTCAAAACCACTAGTCATGAACCCTCCTTAATCACTTGTGTTTCCTTGTTCCCTCAAGAGTAGGTTATCCCATGAAATTTAGGAAGTCTTTGACTAGCATTATCCTTTTGATAATAAGAAATGTATCACTTGTAATTGTAAGTATTATTTTGCATTTCTAGTTGTAACTTAGTATAAAATGTATAAATTTGGTAAAGTGTATGTATTGGTTTGTTGATCTCTTTGTAATTTCGGCTCAAGTGATGTTCATTGGTAAAGTTTTATAAAATTTGAGCATTGTATATAAACATAGGTATTCGTTGAAGTGTAGATTTATTTTGGTGGTTCCGGGAATACCTAATTGTAATTTATCACGAAACGTAAACGCTTTACGTAACCGATAAAAATAACTTGTGCAAAGTTAATAATTATCCTCCAAATAATTATCTAACACTTGCTTGACGTAAACATTTAATCGTTTGATGCCCGTTTACGTCGAATGATCATTTTTAGCTTACGCGATTTAACTTAATACTTGAAATTAAAAGCAAACGCGTACAATACTAAAAATAAATAGTGAATTTATTGACGTCGTAAATGAACCTAAAACACGGGGTGTTATAGTCTCCCCCAGTTAAGTGAGCCTTGTCCTCAAGGCTTAAGACGCGGCACTTGACGACGGTGCAGTCTTTGTGAAGAGGTGTGGGTATTTCTTCCAAAATTGATCCTCGCGTTCCCATGTAAACTCATGACCTCTCTTGGAGTTCCATCGAACCTTGACTAATGGGATGCGGCTTCGCTTTAACCGTTTAACTTCACGATCCGTGATCTCTACAGGTTCCTCGACAAACTTAAGCTTGTCATCAAAATGAAGTCCATCCAACTGAATGGCTAACGGTTCGTCAGCATAGCACTTTTTCAAGTTAGATACATGAAATGTATTGTGAACCCTGCTCAGCTCTTCTGGAAGCTCAAGCTTGTAAGAAACCTCTCCAACCTTTTCTAACACTTTAAAAGGTCCAACATACCTAGGGTTTAACTTCCCCCTTTTGCCAAAATGTACGACCCCTTTCCAAGGCAAAACTTTAAGCATAACTTTATCCCCGACTTGGAATTCCATCGGTTTACGCTTTAGATCCGCGTAACTCTTTTGTCGATCATGAGCAGCTTGCATCCTTTGCTTGATCTGAACGATCTTCTCAGTTGTTTCTTGAACTATTTCTGGGCCAGTGAGTTAAACTTCTCCAACCTCGGCCCAACAAATAGGTGAACGACACTTTTGACCATAAAGTGCTTCAAATGGTGCAGCCTTGATGCAAGCGTGATAACTATTGTTATATGAGAACTCGACTAATGGCAAATGGTTAACCCAACCCTTTCCAAATTCGATCGCACAAGCACGCAACATATCCTCGAGAGTTTGAATAGTCCTCTCACTTTGCCCGTCGGTTTGTGGATGGTACGCAGTACTCATATCCAGACTAGTACCCAAAGCATTCTGAAGGGACCTCCAGAATTTAGATGCGAACCTCGAGTCGCGATCACAAATGATTGAAAGAGGTATTCCATGCCTTGTGACAACCTCCTTTAGGTACATTCTTGCAAGTTTATCCATAGGATCAGTCTCTCTCATCGGTACAAAGATTGCCGACTTAGTGAGTCGGTCAACAATCACCCAAATAGTATCGTCGCCTTGTGATGACTTAGGAGGCTTCGTGACAACATCCATGGTGATATTGTCCCACTTCCATTGAGGTATATCCGGCTGTACCAACAAACTCGATGGTCGCAGATGTTCAGCCTTGACCTTAGCGCAAGTCAAACATTTGCTAACATAGGTGGCGATGTCGGCTTTCATATTAGGCCACCAATATAGCTTCTTTATATCTTGTTACATCTTGTCAGAACCTGGATGAATAGAGTATTTTGACTTGTGGGACTCGTGCATAATCACAGTCCTCAAGTCGCCATAAGATGGTAACCAACTCCTGCCATTAAAGCATAGAGTTCCATCCGCATGGGGTTCTAACTTTTCTGTTCTAAGCTTCTCTGGATCCTTAGAATTTTCAACCAACATGCCTCCAGCATCTTCATTCTTGATGTTCTCTGGTTTCCATGCTTCAGTCTGAGCATTCAAGATCTGTTTGGGAAGATCCAAGCCAATAGTCATGACTAAGGCTCGAACTCTTAATGGTGGTTCTCGTTCTTTCCTGCTCAAAGCATCAGCAATAACATTTGCTTTCCCCGGGTGATAACGAATCTCGCAATCGTAATCACTAAGCAACTCCAACCAACGACGTTGTCTCATGTTTAATTCCTTCTAATCTAGTATGTGCTATAAACTTTTGTGATCAATGAACATGGTACACTTGGTTCCATATAGATAGTGCCTCCAAATCTTGAGAGCGAACACTACTGCTTCAAGTTCCAAATCATGAGTCGTATAGTTCTTCTCATGAATCTTCAGCTGGCGTGATGCATAAGCAATCACCTTTTCCCTTTGCATTAACACAGCGCCCAAACCTTTGATCGAAGCATCGCAGTATACAATAATATCTTTGCTTCCTTCAGGTAAAGCCAGTATTGGTGCACTATACAACTTCTGCTTTAATAGTTGAAATGCTTCTTGTTTGTCGCCCCAAACAAACTTGACCTTCTTTTGAGTAAGCTTGGTTATTGGTTTGGCGATCTTTGAAAACCCCTCAATGAATCTTCGGTAATACCCAACAAGACCTAAAAATTGACGGATCTCCGTTGGTGACTTAGGAGATGCCCAATCTTTAATGGATTCGATCTTAGCGGGATCCACGTGAATGCCTTTACTATCAATCACGTGACCGAGGAACTGTACTTTAGGAATCCAAAATTCACACTTAGAAAATTTGGCATACAACTCCTCCTTCTTAAGCAACTCTAAGATTAGCTTAAGGTGCTCTTCGTGTTCTTGCTTGTTCCTTGAATATATCAGAATATCATCAATAAAGACAATTACGAATTTATCCAGATATGGTTTGCACACTCGATTCATGAGATCCATGAATACGGCAGGTGCATTTGTCAAACCAAATGGCATAACTTGAAATTCATAATGGCCGTAACGGGTTCTGAAAGCGGTCTTCGGAATGTCTTCTTCTCGAACCCTCAGTTGGTGATAACCCGACCTTAGGTCGATCTTCGAGTAGACACTCGACCCTTGAAGCTGATCAAATAAATCATCAATTCTTGGGAGCGGATAACGGTTCTTCACCGTCAGTTTATTCAATTCCCGGTAATCAATGCACATTCGAAACGATCCGTCCTTCTTCTTGACAAACAAGACCGGAGCTCCCCAGGGTGAGGAACTAGGTCTTATAAAGCCTTTGTCAGATAGTTCTTTTAGTTGCTCCGTCTTATGATGCCTTGTCCGTAAGTTCTTGCAGTTGCTCCGCTAGTTCCTTCATCTCGGAGGTTGCTAATTCTATTATGGGTGCCCGTGCTACTG
Organism: Tanacetum coccineum; assembly: GCA_026074375.1. Classification (NCBI taxonomy): domain Eukaryota; kingdom Viridiplantae; phylum Streptophyta; class Magnoliopsida; order Asterales; family Asteraceae; genus Tanacetum; species Tanacetum coccineum. Next base: position 35,151 of record BQNB010047579.1, on the reverse strand, counting down.
GTGTAGCACCCGGTACCAAATCGTATTCGAAACTCACTTGTCGGTGGGGGTGGTATAACCACGGCATGTCTACGGAAAGACTTTAGGAAATTCTTGAACAAACTGGCACATCTTCAAAGTCGTTTCCCTTTGACTTGCCTTCGTCTTTGGTTGCGGTGATATTTTTTCTGCTAAGAATTTTTGTTAGTGGGACATCCCTTCGTTAAACATTCTTGCCTTAGCATACGAGATGATGTTTTTATTCGTGGTCCGTGTTTATTGCTGCTTTCGTCACTAAGAACGATTAAAATTTCGTCTCCAAATGGAAATTTTGTAACGAACGATCTTTTTCTCGCACAGACAATAACGACATGGTACTTTGCCAACCACATCCATTACTATTATCACGTCCAAACTACTAGTTCTAGGGCAATTAGGGTCTATGTTGAAAGGATGATTTAAGGGGTTTACGTACAACCGGATAATAGTGTTTAAAATAACTAATTCACCCCGTCGGCTAGTTCGACATTATAATCATGATCTAATGCAGTCGGAGTGATAAACAATTCGAGAGCTAAATCGTAGGATAAAAAAACTTCCTATCGGCACCGGTTATCTAATAAAAATAGATGCAATGTCGGGTTGTTAGGGAGAAACGTACCCGTGACGTAATTGTTGTCAGGGTTTGCCACTGATTTACCACAGCATATTACCTTTGCCTGAGACCTCGGCATTTCAGCATGATTACCCCGGTTGTTGTTGTGTTCTTCCATTTTAGGCAATATTACCTGAAATGCCCATGAGCACCACATTTAAAACAAGCCCTCTGATTAGCCCCAGTGTTGACATTTGGGGGATTCTTGCAGTCACGACCTAAATGACCAAATCGGTGGCACTTGTGGCATTTGGGAGCACAAGGACCATCATGGTGATAGTTACATTTGGAACACAGAGGTCTAGGCCCTCCGTATGGTCTTCTGTCACCATTTCCTGCGGCATAAGCTCTTCTAGTGTTTTGTCTCTTGTTTGGTTGCTGATTCTGGTTGTTCATGGCAGTGTCATCAGACTTTCTTTTGTTGCTCAGCGTCCGTTCAGCCCAATGTTGTATCTTTTTTTGTCCATGGAGTGCAGTGGCGTATATCAATGGCATCCTGATAGTTTTTGGCTTTGGTGCCATCACAATGCAAGGGATAATGTACGGGAAAGCCACCGACATATTTCTCAACTTGGTCTATTTCTTCCTAGAAAAATTCGATCGCCACATTAGTGCCAGTTCTTGGAAAAACGTTGGTATAGGCTACCACTTCGTTACCTTTACCTTCAAATTCCAACATTTCGAACTCCAGTTTCTTAATTTCGCCCCTCGGGCAGTATTTGTCTGTCATCATCTTCTTCAGTGTCCTCCATGGCATTGCATGAGCAGCTTCATGAGTAGTGGTCTTAACGTGGGAATTCCACCATGTAAGAGCATTTCCTTGCAGGGACAACGTAGCATAACTTGACTTGGATGTACTGTTTGTTAGCTTAGGCTGTAAATGAGTCCATCTTTTTCGAACCACTGAGTGAGTTCCGTCAACCTCCCTCAGTGCCCTTGAAGTTTCAAGGCGTTGGCATTTTAGGATGTCCGGGGTAGGTGCATTCACAGCAACCTGAACAGCTCTTCTGACACCCGTTTCCTGAAGTATGGCTTTCATCGCTCATTTCTGGGTGCATCACGTGCTGCAAGTGCAGCTGTAACGCCTTCGTTATTCATTGCCTGATATTTTGGGGTTGTGATCAGATGTAGTGGGATGAGTGTCTTGTGACTGGTGTTGGTGTTGCATCTGGGTTTTATCCTCGTGGCTATCCTCTTGGTGCCATTTTCTTTAAATCACAAGAAAACATAATACTCGTAGGATATTCATATAATCCTAACTATGACATAACATATACACATTAAATAAAACAAGATCACATCACACAGTGAAATGTACAACTGTTATTGAAATTAATCGTGGTATAACCAAATCGACATTCATTTAATATAAATTTGATTTCATAGATAACGTAATCCATCCATTTCATATATAACTTGGAAAAACATACATGTTTGGTTCAGATACAAGATGATTACTACACTTAGGTTACAGACCAAATGAAACAACCTAAAGCTTTACTAGCCGGGATTATTACCGTAACATTAGTATGCTATACAAGGTAGATAATATCTGAACAAAAGTCCTATATGGGTAGCTATACAAACAAAAGATTATACAGTCTGCTAGCTGGGAAATAACCATAAACTTAAACAAGTGCATAGCATAGCTACAAAATAACTAAATCTAGGAAATGTACCAGCCTCTCTGGTGCATCAGGGATTGTTGACGGACCTTCTGCGGGTCCACTGCATTGCCTCTTGGTACTCGACCATCTGTGTCTGTAGTCCTTTCAGCAACCTAATGTTTAGTAAAATATACCTATTCCTTGTGGTCTGATGCCAATAACTTCGAGATCACCCTCTGTCTTCTGTGATCTGCTGAACTGTAACTCTGAATTAAACTGCACTATGTTGCCACTACCGTTGTACGTATTGAAATAAACATATGACGTGCATAGTCGCAGAAATCCATGGATAGTCCCCCCAAGCCTCACGTGCCATCTTAGCACTCTCTCTTTATCATTACTGTAAGCCGATGATGAAAGGCCTATCCTATACAACAAGTTGACTGGGATTTTGATCGGGGGAGAAAATGTGACTTAAACATGTAAAACGGATAATTAATTATTCGATTGATTCTAAAATGCTAAGTCCTATCCATACATGTGCTAAACATCTTTCGATTATCGACGCACATGTGTAGGGGGAGTAAAAGTGTTAATATACTCAACAATGTCAAGATACCAAAGTTTTTGTGTTATACACAAGTATCTTGATAATTCATAAAGAATCTTTTGTTTCATGATTGGGAAAGTGATCTTAAGGAATGCGAAGGAATGATATGTTGTACCACCAGGGTATTCGTAGAATACTCATGCACTAGTCTTCGGACTTTTCTGCTTTTGTGTTACAAGTACTCGTACAAGTTTGGATTTCCCGAGGCACTTCATATCTTTCGGGATATCTTTCAAAAATCATCAGAGCATTCTGATTTAAACTTTCGTTGTGTCCTAAATAAATTTCACAAGCACATCGAATGTTTTTCAAATCATGTTTTTGCCAACAGGTCTTCTACGGTACTTAATTGTATTAAGAAGTAAAACGCTGAACAAGGAATTATACGGTATAGTCAGCAGATAGTAACTGTACTGACTCACTCTTTACCATTCCATTACGGACATCTGGTTTAGAGAACAGCAAGCATACGGAAATCTGATACTTCGGTATTGGAGGACTTAAAGGCTTTGAGCTGGAAAACCTGTCAAGAAGGTTCTTTATTGAATCTATCTGATCACAGGTGCAGTATTCGTACTGTATGGTAATCGACTCACCATGTTTCTAAAACAAAGAGTTGACTACTCCAGAGCAAACGGCTACTGGTAAAGAGATATCAAATCCGTTCATAGTTGATAGTTTACTAAAAACTATAAGGTTATCATTGCACCTTGTTATTGCAACAAAGCATTGACTAGTCCATAGCAAACGGCTCATGGTAAAGACATATCAAATCCGTTGATAGCTGATAGTTTGCTAAAAACTATATTGTTCATACTCAAAGATTTGAAGACATCAAGAAAGCTAAGTACATGAAGCTTCCGCACCTCTGAAATCAAAGTTTTCTTCAAATGCTAAAGTCAAAATAATTAGAAGAAGAAAGAGTACTAAAGCTTTCATGATTACAGCAAGTATGAGCATGTCGGACCAAAGTTCAGCGAATGGCGAATTGAAGAAAAGATCACAAGTAATTCAAGAAAATCTGAGATCAAGATGAAGTTATCAAATCTAGTAATTCAAGTTTCAAAGATTGAATTTCTACAGAAGCACAAATGTAAGACAAGTGATGAACCGCAACGTCAACGAGCTAATATGCTATGAATTCTAATATGTACGCTAAGAAGACCTCAAAAGAAGACCTCACTTAGGGGGAGATTGTTAGAAACACAATTTCACAGTCTAACAAGAGAAGCTCGGTCTTGAAGAAAACTAGCGTTTCATAGCTCGTTAGTTGGTTAATTAATTAATGATTAATGTAATTGGGCTGACAAAGAAAAAGCCCGGAAAGCCCAACAAAAGCCTAGAATGGGCAGAACCTTTTTAGTATAAATACACCTAGTTTAGTCAAAATTAGGTTAGACAATATAGCTAGTCATTATATTATTGTTAGGGTTTCTAGCCACCAAAAGGTTTTCTTTCAATCATCAATAAAGTCTTTATTTTCCTGCATCTTGATTCTACACATCATTGTTAAGGTTTGTATGAATGATCATGGAACCTACAATTGGTATCAAGAGCCTACCCCCGGAGTCGAAATTTGGCTTTATTATTATTATTATTATTGCAACATTATTATCCCTCGGTCCTTTAAACAACTGACATATCGGGCGTCCTAACCGACAGAGCCAGTAGTCTTATTTCGACCTTGAGAATTTCCTCGACCTTTTTGAAGACAGACAAACGGGCGTCCTAACCGACAGATGTAACACCCCCAAAATTGGGTCGCAGCGGAATGTATTTCCGGGAGCGTTACTTCATGATCCCATTGCACCAGTCATGAGAGAACGACCTCTAAGTGTCGTTTGAAAAGTATTCTTGTATTGTTTAGACTCCAATGCACATCATATAGGCCAAGCATCTAATTCACCTGAGAAAAAGCATGCTTAAAAGTGTCAACATTAAAGTTGGTGAGTTCATAGGTTTTTGTAAGTATGAATGTAAATCCCAAAACTATATATATAGATTTACTATGTTACAAGTTTCGCCCATACAAGACTTGCAACGCATAAACCTACATATATAGGTTTACTTATATAAAATCCCAAAATGTTTCAAGTATATATTGTAATGAACACGATATCCCAAAATGTTTCAAGTAGATATTATAATGAACACAATATCCAAAAATGTTTCAAGTAGATATTATAATGAGCACAATATCCCAATTAGTTTCAAGTATGTAAGAGAAATGATTACGATTACTCTAAGTTCATGGAAACTGCGACGTAGACTTGTAAGTATGCCACTTTATTCAAGGCACGGTAAATGTTCATTAGTATATAGTTGTTGGTCATGTAGACACCAATCCATTCATATCCGACATGGTATAACGTTCGTTAGTTCGATCTCGAACTAGTGAGAGCTAATCACCCGAACGGGGGTTGTCAATCCCCAATAGATCTATTTTATAACATTCGCGCTCACCCTCCAAGTGATTTACAGTTCATGAAACCTAAGCTAATCCGTAATTATTCGAGTAAAAGTCAAGTATGTGTTTACGTCCAAAAAGTAAACCAAGTATTGTATCTCATCGCATGACAAGTAAAGAAGTGCATAAATCAATTTGTAATCAACCAAGTAAATGTATTTATAATCAAGCATGTTCTCACCCCAAAACTTATAAAACAAATCATGTAAAACGTGGGGTTATGAACTCACCTCGAGTGAGCTAATATCAAGTATATCACGCAAAATGCGTCCGATAATCGCCGAATGCAACCTAATCCAATATAGGTCGTATGAGTACTCGAGTACGTTGTCTAACAACTACCATATATAATCCTATTTAGTTATCATCATACTATCGTTCGGGCTATCATAATTAAGAGGTCATGACATGACGTACGAGGAGCTAGGATACTTTAAATCGTAAATCCAACAACTCGTCAATACGCCATCCGAAGAGGCCTCATTATGAAATTCCCTAGTAATATAGCACTTTGGTAACTATAACACATATATATCTATATAGCTATATCACCATCTAATCGTTTTAGCGAAATCATATTTATAAGGTAAAAACGTTTATAATTACGCCTTTTAGCAAAAATGACATAACTTCGTCGTTTTTAGTCCGTTTCTCGCGTTTCTTATGCCCACGCTTTCGTAGTAAGACGAGTGATCATAAAATCACATTTTTAGGTTTTCATGATTCTGATGTGAATAGTGATTTTACTGTTCATCACAGCTATAAACTCGTTTTTACGTTTTAATTAGCGTAAAACTTGTAAACGTCGTATCTTATTCGTTATAGCTCCGTTTTTAGCGATTCTTTCGAGCACGATCTCGAAATTAAAAGTTTTATCATATTATTTATGTTTTACAAAGTATAAGTTTCTGCCATGAATAGTAACTTTTATAAAAATAGTTTTATAAAAGTATTAACTATCGTAAACTTGTAAATAGCGTATCTTCTTCGTTATTAATCGGTTTTTCGAGTTCTTTATGACCCCTCGATCCTTGTGACATGTAGTATTTTATAAAATCATAAAATATATATGTAAATTTCGAACTCCAAACAGCCCCTTTAGATATTTTTCTCAAAATGTGTTTAAAACTTGTTTTTAGGACTTTTTAGCTTTACCACTTTGTTACAAATCCATTAGAACCCTTAATATCTTATGTCTTATACTCCTAGGGTCCTTAGTATATGATTAATCCAAAGATTATCCAAGAATTATAAAATTTACAAGTAAATAAGTTCCTAGATGGTGATTAACTACATAGACATATATATGCATAAAATGATGAATGTAAAGACATAAAGGGTTTTAGATAACCTTAGAGTGATGAAATATGATACCCAACACAATCTAAACCCTTGTTTAGATTGTAAACCCAAGCTTGCAAGATCTTGATTTCCTAAACCCTAACTTTGCATTTTCTTGCTTAACACTTGTAAAGGATTAACCAAGCCTTCAAATCTTCTTAGGACATCTTAGATATGATGTAGGTATGTATGTAAATGTGTTATATAAAATTTGATATGGATTTGGTTGTGTTTGGGGTGTTGCCGTAGCCAAGAGAGGGAGGAGGGGAGAGATTTTGTGATGAAATTTGTAAAGAAATGTAAGTTATGATTTTGTAGTCTAGTTAGGGTATATATAGGGGTTAACTAGGGTTAAGGAACTCTAGTTAAGTCTAACTAGGGTAAGGTTAAGGAAATATCTAAAAGATATTTTAGATAAATTTCTTGACAAAGAAGCCCAACGTGTTCCAACTGAGATATCTGCTGATACATCTGATAAAATGTCTATGATTGCCATTTTAACTGACCTGCAAACCAAACTAGACGGACATGCTAAGGATAATCAGGAGATATGCTTGGTCAACGAAAACTTAAAAAATGAGCTTCTTCAATGCAAGCAAGAAATATGTCGTCTAGATACCCAAAAGGTCAAACTTGATCTTGAAAACAAAGTTAGACAGGAACAAGCCCTAGTGATTCAGCGTAACAAGCGTAACGCTGAACTTGAGCAAGAAAACGTGTTGCTTAAATCTGCTCTTTCAGTAAAAGATAAATCAATTACACTTTTACAATCTGAAAAAGAAAAGATTTTATCTGAGAAAAAGGGACTCGCAGATAGTTATCTAGATGAAATAGTTTGTTTGAAAAATGCTAACAAAGTTGCAAGAGACATGTTGCAAAGATTTAACATGCCAACACAAAACTTAATTCAATGCTTTCAAAGAAAACTATAAAAGCAACCGATGACTTGCACAAGGACATCCTAGGCACTCGCAACCCAGGTCTAGGTTATATGGCCAAGCGTGCTCAACCTGTTTTGTATGATGCTGATACCCTTTTGCATCCCACTCACCACCCCGTTAGTATATGGGATAGTGAAGAGGTCTTGGTTCACCAAGTTGTTAGCATGAAAAAGATGAACGAAAAACCAGGGCATATTCGACCCGAGAATGGCTTCTATGAGAAGCTAAATGCCCTTAAGTTGTTCACTCAACGGAAATGACCGAGATAAAAAAAAAACAAAAAACAAAAACAAAAAGAAACCAAAAACCAAAAAAATAAGGCGTATTGGCTTACCTTCCAGGGAAAAATTGCTAGTCAAGCTAGCTAACCCGATAGTCCTGTCACTCCCTTTATTCATACACGTCCACCTCCAAGTCAAGTTCTGGCTAATCTTCAAAAGGTTAATGCTGTTTTTTCTCAATTTGAAGGTATCATAAAAGAAAGAACAACACAAAAACCAGACTATGTTTCTGAATGGTGTTATGATTATGCCAAACAGTTTGTTGAACAACAACTGGTACCATTTTATGAGCATTTCAAAAAACACATTCAATCTGCAAATGAAACAATTTTTAGAGAAGTAAAAAGAATTGAACAGATTTTTAATGACTTGGATGCGGTGTATGAACGATGTGTTCTAGATACAAGACCTGACCATTGAGGATGAAATGTCTTTTAATCAAAAATGACTGCTTAATTGTGAATGTTTAGAAAAAGATATCTGCTCTGTTGTGCCCTTACTTCCGATATTGTTGTACCATAGTTAGATTTGCCTTCGAAGATCTTAGATCTGCATGCGATAGGGAACTCCACTAAGGTTCTTGAAACTTTGCAGCATGAAGTTTTAATACAATAAAAAGATTGGTCATTGAATATTGAGAAAAAAACGTAACTCTCATTTACAAAGTCTCATATGATTTACAACTTAAAATTTCATAACTATAAAACAGTGCAAGACACTTCTAGTGCCTCCAATGAATTTTTGGAAATTAACAATTTTAAGAAAACAGCTTCCAAGGGTAAGATGGACACTATCAGAATTTTAGATGCTCAGATAAGCTCATGAAGGTGTTGAATGTAGGTTACTCTTTTCTGTTTTTTGTTTTTCTTTTTTTTTTTTTTAGTTTTTTTCTTTTTTTTTTCTTTCTTTTTTTTCTTTTTTTTATCTTTTTTTTTTTTTTTTTTTTTTTTTTTTTATTTTTTTTTTTTTTTTATTTTCTTTGTTTTTTTCACTGAGGTAGTTGTGTATACTGCATTAGAAACTGACAGAATTCAGTTGAAAGATACGATTACCTCCCTTAGGATTCAGCTAGATGGCCTTAAGGTAGAAAACGTAAGTCTGAAAAGACGATATGATGAACTGTCAAAGGCGAATACTCACTCACGTACTGCGTACACTGAAAAGCTTAGTGCCTTAACTACACAACATACAAAGCTGCAAGCCCAAGTGACTGGTAAAACAAGTAGTGGACCTTCAACCTCTGAGACACCCAAAGTGCTTGCTCCTGGAATGTACAACTTAGGTTCTAAGTATATTCCACCACCCAAACGTGCTAACTGGGTCAAAACAACCCCGTTACCTAAGAAGAAGCAAGTAACTTTTAGTGAACCCCCCAAACCTTCACTCAAACCAACTCAAAAACCAGTAGTGCATCCTAATAACAAACTATCGTGTGTGTGACTATTGTATACAGGAGTTAAAAACCCACTTTTGAGCTAGCAAAACTGTTGCCTAAGAGGCCCCTCGGAATCATAGTTCTTTACCGGCTAGAGTGGACATCGAGGAGAGTAGATTGACCACCTTAGGACTTTGAATAAAAAAGACACGTGTTGATCCTCTATTTGCTTGTTAAAACATTCTGTTTCTGTTTCAACTTTGACCAATGTTTGTGGTGCTGTAATAATCTTTGGTTTTTGCTAATCATAATGATTGTTTGGTTATGTGTGATGATTATGTGCATGTTAAAACCCACCAGACTAAGCGTCTTACACGCCAACCAACGAAAGTTGGGAAACCCATTAAGAGAGTCTGGAAACCCATTAGCAAAAATGTTGCTAATACCAGCTCAGTGAAGCCACTGGAAGGCATTTCTCACTATATGAGATGTATCCTTTAACTAGGATCACGGAACCTACTGATAAGCCAATAGAACTACCCCCGAGTGCTAGTTCTAGCCCCAAAATAACTATGGTCTCTAGGTTTACTGATCATAAACTTAGTGATCGACAGGCAGGTTCCAAAGGGATCTCTGGTATTTTTGATTGTTAACTAACCGGAACCCTTCAGGGCATCCTATCACCGTAAATGTTTGTGTTATCGCAGGTAGTACAAATTGTTCTATGGTATCTGGATTCTGGTTGCTCAAGACATATGACCGGTGATCGTGCGCGACTTATCAACTTTGTAGAAAAGTTCATTGGTACTGTGCGATTTGGCAACGATGAATATGCAGCAATCGTTGGCTATGGTGATTATAAACTGGGTGACACTATCATATCTCCGGTCTATTATGTTGAAGGAAAAAACAAGATCATGCACCAAACCTATTCTCTGTAGGACAGTTTTGTGATGGAGGTTTAGAAGTTGCATTCCGACAGCATTCATGTCACATCCGCAACTACGATATGGTGGATCTACTCAATGGTTCACGTACTACCAACCTGTACTCCATCTCACTGAATGATATGATGTCAGCTTCACCAGTTTGCTTGCTTACAAAAGCCTCTTCAACGAAGTCATGGTTATGGCATCGTCGGTTGAATCATCTGAATTTTGGGACTTTGAACGAATATAATATATATATATATACTTACCCCCCCCCCTTTTTTTTTTTTTTTTTATATATTTTTCCCCCCCCCCCCCCCCCCCCCCCCCCCCTTATTCCTTTTTTTTTTTATTTTTTTCCTCCCTCTTTTTATATATGCTCGAAATGATCTTGTAAGGTGGTCTACCCATGATGAATTGACAAAGACCATTTGTGTCCATCTTGTCAGCTTGGTAAAAGCAAGAAAGCATCACATCCACTAAAGACGACAAACACCAATACTGAAGTTCTTCATACACTGCATATGGACCTCTGCGGACCAATGAGATCGGAAAGTATTAACAAAAAGAAGTATGTTTTGGTGATAGTAGATGATTACACCAGATTTGGGTGGGTATGATTTCTTCGATCCAAGACGAAATCCTCCTCGATTGAAAAGTATATTTGCAGACTTCAACGAGCCTTATGCTATTGTTCGCTTCGTCAGAACAGATATGGACGGAGTTTATCAATAAGACACTCGACGAATGGTTTGAGAGTGTTGGTATTTCTCATGAAACGAGCGTACCTCGGTCTCCACAACAGAACGGCGTTGTCGATAGACGGACCGAACTTCTTATGGAAGATACTCGTTTACTTGCTCTTCTTTGCGAAAGCTCCACTGTTCCTATGGGCTGAAGCTATACCACTGCGTGCCTGTTATACACTAATCGATCTCTTGTACACACGCTTCATGGAAAGACCTATTATGAACTGCTGAAGGGAAAGAAACCTAATCTACAGTACTTCCGAGTATTTGGATCCCTGTGCTATCCTACCAATGACTACGATGACGTTGGTAAACTCAAGGCGAAAGCAGATATAGGTATATTTGTTGGCTATGCACCCACCAAGAAGGCGTACCGAATCTACAACAAAAGAACGCGCAAGGATTCAGGAAACCGTTCATGTTACCTTCGATGAACTTACCGAAGGATTGACGTCTGTCCAAACCAGTTCAGGCCTCGCACCTCAACAAATGACTTCTGTGACAAATAGTACAGAACTCGAACTTACTGCTTTACAGTCAGGACGCAGCCGTTCTGAACTAGTAAAAGACCCAGAACCACCTAGTGTCCCTCCTACAAAGAAACAAGTAGACGATTTGTTTCAATGGTTTGATGATGATGAGGTCATTCCACCTCCGGCTGTTCCGATACCTCCGGTAAATGCTCACGCTGCTCAGGCACCCGAGAATGCCATAGGTTCACCTTCCACAACAGTTATCTCAGAAGGCGCTCCTGCAGTTACTGAAAGCCGGTGGCCTCATCAAATACCTCTACCAGACACTAGTGATTCTGATATTGAAACACTGTTCGATCATGTTGACAGTAATGTGTTTGACACCTATACTGCTCCTGAAACCGATTCAGCAGCATCTTCTTCCAACACTGTCAATATCGACGTTACTCCCAACAACCAATTACCTCACGTGCAGAAGTGGACTCAAGCTCATTCACTTGAAAACATTATTGGGGATAAAGACCGACCTGTCTCTACCAGGAAACAGCTAGAAACCGACGCGATGTGGTGTTTCTTCAATGAATTCCTAACTCATGTTGAACCAAAGACTTACAAGCAAGCCCGTAGAAGGCACTCGTGCTGGATGAGGCTATGCAGGAGAAAATTCATAGTTTGAACGTCTCAATGTATGGATACTTGTACCCTGTCCAGATATCTTCTTATCAATCCCGATCAAATGGATTTTCAAAATTAAGTTGATGCATATGGAGACGTCTGAAGAACAAAGCTTCGGTTAGTGGCGAAGGATATCGTCAAGAAGCTGTATTGATTTTGAGAAATCATTTGCTCTGGTTGCTAGATTAGAAGCGTTCAGATCTTCATTGCTCACGCAGCCAAGTAAGAACATGGTCATCTTCTGATGGGACGTGAAAACCGCACTTCATCATCGGTGAACTGAATTGATGTTGTCTATGTTAGTCAACTAGAAGGATTTTTGGATCCAGAGCAACCAATGCATGTGTACCGGACTCAAGAAAGATCTCTATGGGCTCTTAAACAAAGCTCCACGTGCGTGGTATGACAAGCTTTTCAGCATTTTTATAAAGTCATGATTTACAAAGGGCGTGGGTCGATCAACTCTTTCACCAGGAAAGCAGGCAACCAGATGCTACTGTACAAATATTGTAGATGATATCATACTTTGCCTCTACCATATCCCAAAGCTATGCATATTATTTGATTTGAGATACGAACCTCAATATCAAGCATGTCGATGATGGGACAAATGTCTTTCTTTTTAGGATTACAAATTTCTCAAAGTCCCAGAGGATTTTTCAACCACCAAATATGCTCAGGAAATCTTGAAAAAGTTTGGTTTTGACACATGCACACCCATTGACACTCCAATGGCGGAGCGTCCCGACCTTGATGAAGATAAGGGAGGCAAGCTAATTGATCCTACACGATTTCGTGGTATGGTTGGCTCCCTTATGTATCTTAGTGCATCTAGACCTGACATAGTATTTGCTGTTTGTATGTGTGCACAGGGACCAGCTTAAGCCTACTGAAATGCACCTTACTGCTATAAAGCGGATCTTTCGATACCTTAAAGGAACCATTCACATGGGTCTGTGGTATCCGAAGGACTCCGGCTTTGAACTAAAAGCTTTTGCAGATGCTGATTATGCAGGGTGTCATGACACAAGGAGAAGTACCTCTGGTTCAGCTCAATTTCTTGGACATCGGCTTGTTAGCTGGTCATCCAAAAAGCAGAAAAGGTAACGGGCCATCTCCACTACAGATAGTGAATAATCGCCCTATAGGGATGTTGTGTCAAATCCTCTGGATGGCGCTCTCAACTACGAGACTCTGGATTTGCGTTCTAACAAAATTCCGATGTATTGTGATCAATCAAAGTTCTATTGTCTATGCTGTATTAGTGTTCAACACTCCGTTCCAACGCACATTGATATTCGTCACACTTTTATCAATAGAGCAGGTTGGATGAGGATAGTTGTTGAGTTGTATTCGTAGAATAAAATACCAACTGGCTGACATATTTACGAAGGCATTACCGAGAGAGCGCTTCGCAACACTACTTCCACTGCTTGGAGTTAAACAAATGTCACCAGAGACTCTCAAGGAACTCCTGGATGAGTCTGTCTCCGAGTTATAGTGTTTAACATTGTATCATTCCTGTTTTATTTATGTACTAATGTGCAAAAAAAAAATATTAGTGTAGTATGGCCTTGCAGTTATTTTTCAGACTGTAAACTCGATCATAACCTAGAAGTTTAGTGTAGTTTCAGTGCTTTTATCTTACAGACAAGAAGTTGTCTAAAGCCCCGAACCATTCTTCTCATAAACAACTTGTTTTATCAAACATGCTCGGGTTAACCAAATCAACATTGACAGGTCATGTTTGAGGGCGGAGAATCGGTATTTCTCACAGTTGTTGCAGGTCAAAAGGACGTATGTTTTGTTTTATTGCTGATTCTATTGCTGAAAATATGACACGACCAACCGCTTACAAGTTCAAGATCAGATTGTAGTTATCATCCGTCTGGGTATTCTAAAGGTCTTGTTTCATTTGCTCACTTGATATTTGTGCATTTTCACCTTCACCTGCATACTTTGAGGGGAGAGATTGATACATTTTAAGTCATTCTGATCAAAACCATTCACAAGTTTCATACTTTTGAAGGGGAGAAATGTTGTCTTAAACATGTTAAAGGATAATTAATGATTGATTGATTTAAATGCTAAGTCCTTCAATGATGTGCTAAACATCTTTCGATTATCGACGCCACCATATGTTGGGGAGTTAAAGTGTTAATATACTCAAAATGTATAAGATACCAAAAGTTTTTGTGTTATACACTAAGCTCTTGATATTTCACAAAGAATCTTTTATATCATGATTGGGAAAGTGATCTTAGGAATGCGAAGGTAATGTATATGTTGTACCACAGGGTATTCGTCGATTACTCATATACTTGTCTTCGGAATTAGTATCCACTAGTGTGAATGCTTCATATTACAAATACTTAGTAGAGAGTTTTGATGAGGAGCCATGAGGCACTTATATCTTTTCGAGATATCTTTCTAAAAATACTCAGAGCATTCTGATTTAAACTTTCGTTGTGTCCTAAATAAATTTCACAAGCACATCGAATGTTTTTTCAAATCACGTTTTGCCAACAGGCCTTCTACTAATGAAATATGTTTTTCTGTTTCGTTTATTGTATTATGATGATTGTTATTTGTTTTGTTTGATGAGTGATTGTTATATAATGTTGGAATTGCTTTTCAGAAAGTTGTTCTTATTAGGTTTCAAACTGAGTTGCCAAACACCCTATAATAGTGTTGTTAAATTGTGATGTATGTAGATATAGTTGTTGGATTGTATTTAGGTTAACTTATTGGTGTGTGTGAATAAGGAGTAGTTGGAGTTTTTTTTACGAAATGTAGCCAACTATACCCAAGTTAAAAATGTCATTTGTGTTTTATTTTGAGGATTTGCAGTTCTTAGATGTATGCTAAATTGGAATGGCAACTATAAGTCCTTTTTTTTGCCATTCCATTTAATAGAGTATCTATTTAAAGTGTATGTTTGGTACTCTCTTTCTCTATGTATGCTTATATTTGGTCTATAGGTTTGGTCGTTGTGTTATGATAACTCAGTTATTAATCAGATGTGTATTTGAGTTTTAGTGTTGTAATATGTTAGATTTAGTGAAAAAGTACTTCAATGTTTCTGGTTTAATGTTTATTGCATAGCATGGCTTCACAGGGTAGTGTCGCGTTTCAAGATAAAGGGGAATTTAGACTGTGTTGATATGAATATGATTCTATGTATAACCAGTGTGTCACCTACATCTGACCCTATATCATGACAATGAGACTTGTATCAGGGCAACTAGCCAACCTAAACTTAGTTGATCTTTATAATGGCTTAGATTTGGAAATGCATTTGCAGTTTGTATTTGCATGTGAGTTTAACTGATATGGTATTTAGGATTGATCTTTAGATGAGGATTTTCATTTGGGAAATGCATTTGTAGGTTAGATGAACTTATATGTCCTTAGATTAACTTCATTTTTGTTAGAAACACAATTTCACAGTCTAACAAGAGAAGCTCGGTCTTGAAGAAAACTAGCGTTTCATAGCTCGTTAGTTGGTTAATTAATTAATGATTAATGTAATTGGGCTGTCAAAGAAAAAGCCCGGAAAGCCCAACAAAAGCCTAGAATGGGCAGAACCTTTTTAGTATAAATACTCCTAGTTTAGTCAAAATTAGGTTAGACATTATAGCTAGTCAATATTGTTATTAGGGTTTCTAGCCACCAAAAGGTTTTCTTTCAATCATCAATAAAGTCTTTATTTTCCTGCATCTTGATTCTGCACATCATTGTTAAGGTTTGTATGAATGATCATGGAACCTACAATTGGTATCAAGAGCCTACAAGATTGATGAATTGATTTGGTTTGTGTTTTTTTTTACTTTTGATTTTCGAAAATTAAAAAAGGGTTCGAAATTGTTTTTATCTTGTTTTGTTTGTTTTTTATTCTTGATTCATAGATGGCATGTGCTTAATCCTATAATCATCATATCCATCTCGTTAGAAATCAAAGAAAACACAAGTCGCGATCTAGTTTTTTTTCTTGGTGATTTTTTTTGATTCGAATATAAACAAAAAGGGTGCGTTAAGGTTTAAACAAAAAAAACAAGGGCTTATATTTGTTAATCAAAGTATACAAATTCTGTTTGTATCTGTTTTATCTCCGACACATCATTTTTTTCTTGTTCTTCTCTTTGCCTTGAGAAGCCAATAAGGGTGCGTTAAGGGTTGAAAAAAAAGGCTGTGTTAAATTTTTTTTGGGTTCGAACAGAATTATAAAAAAAGGAGAGAAGGTGCATAGATTTTGATTTCTCTTTGGTTCGAAAATTAGAAAGACATAATTTTTTTTGTTCGTGTGGTTCGAACAACAAAAAAAAGACGAGAATTGATCTTTATTGGTTGGTTCGAATTCAAACAAGGAAAAACGAGTTCCAACTTGTAAAAGCTTTGTGAACCGAACGTGTTCACGTCTTCTACAACCGATCAAGCAAGACTCCTAGCACCGAACTAGTTGAAGCTTCAAGGACCGAACGAGGAGAAAGAGTTTGAACCGAACCAGTGAAATACTTATAGATCCCGAACCTAAGTTAAATATAGCGTGGACCGACGAGCTCGATATCTCCAAGGGACGATCGAGTAGAGAACATTGGAACCGAACGAGTGTTTATTTGAACCAACGAAGAGAGAACACCAAGGGTCAATCGAAACAGTGACTTCCTTCATCTAACGATCTAGTGGATTTTTTCACTTGAACCGAACGTGCCAACATCCTTGCAGCACAACCGAACGAAATTTTCATTCACCAATCGATCGAATTAAACTCATTCAAGGACCGAACGAGTGGAAAACAACTTGTACCGAACCAGTTTCAAAGATTGAACCGAACGAGTGGGAAACAAGGCTTGGATCGAACGAGTAGCCTACTTTGAGAACCAAACGAACACAAAATCTCACATTTTTAAATAATTTTTGGATTTTCGGTTTCGAGTGTCGGTAAACTACGGGACTTCTAACTTATACCATCGTGATCGTGAACTCGTTTCGATCAACGTGGTATATTTGGTTTCTACCGACGAACACCGTACGAGTCCGCGAGCTCAAATTTGTACTCGTGACATTGTTTTTAAGTTTCATACGAAGAAGATGACATACGGGAGGGAAAACATTCTATTTTATTAATCTAAACTTGCAATTGACACGATTGGTCCCTGCACTTTAGAACAAATTAAAATAAGGGGAAAAAGTTTCTATTGTTTGTTATTCTTAAGAAACTACAAATTGAAATTGGCAAAACCAGCCCCTGGACTTCAAGAATCATTCATCCTTAGTTGGCTTGTTAACCCTCCTCGTTAAATTTCAACAACGATCTCAACAACAAATAATCATTGTTTCACGGTTTCTTCTTGATTTTGTAAAATCCCGCGAAAGATACGATTCTTTTCTCGGTTTTAATCAAAGATTTGTAAAATCCCGTGAAAGTTAATTGATTTAATCAAACATCAACAAACCCAAACACAAATCAAACAAATCAACAATCACTTGCGATCCGTTCATTCATACTTAAATTAAAATGGCATCCAATGAAGAAACAAATGCAGCAGGTACCGATACTCGTCCACCTATGTTGGTTGAGAGTGACTACGATTCTTGGAAAATTCGTATTCATAGGTACATTCGAGGAAAACCTCTTGGCAAACTTATCTGGAACTCCATTCAAAATGGACCTTCACCACACCCTATGGTTACTGATGCTCCAACTGAAGGTCAGACAGGAGTGAACATGCCAAGAATGAAACTTGATTCAGAGTTTACACCTGAAGAAACCAACCGTGAGAATGCTGATACACAGGCTGAAATCATTCTCAGTCAAGGTCTCCCACGTCATATTTTCAACATCCTGAATCAGACAAACACTGCTAAAGAGATTTGGGATAATGTGGAGATGCTTATGCAAGGTTCAGGCAGGACTTTACAGCAAAGGAAGGAAGATCTATTTGATGAGTTCGAACGATTTCGTGCCATAGGAAACGAACCAATTCATGACTATTTTGTACGTTTCCACAAGCTGGTGAATGATATGAAGATTACACAGCTTGCAATTCCCACTCATCAGCTAAACACCAAGTTTGTCAACAACCTTCCGTCTTACTGGGGTAAATATGTGACTAATGTGAAGCAGAACATGGATATTTCAACAACGAACTATGTTCACATTTATACCCACCTGAAAGCCTATGAGCCTCATGCCACAAAGACTCTCAAGAAACAAGAGCAGTCTTCAAGTATCATTGATCCATTGGCTTATATGGCTCAAGCAACACCAACCACATCTCTTCCACCACTCTCTACCTCACAACCACAACCAGCTGTTTTGTCTCCAAATGACGCAATGATGGCCACTATGACACAGATAGCAAATCTTTTAAGTGGTTTCCAGAAGCAGTTTCCTCCTACCAATAACCAGCTCAGGTCTTCCTCCAACTCGAGGACACATGCTACGGTGCATGACGGCCAAATTGTTACTGAAACCGTTTAGAGAAGAGCTCCAAGGAATGTTGGAAACACAGGATCAAGAGGCAATCAAAGTTATGGTAATGTGACTATTGCTACAGGGAAGAAGGTGATATGTTATAACTGCCGAGGGGAAGGGCATGTTGCAAGGCAGTGCAAAGAACCAAAGAGAGCGAAGGATTCTTAGTACTTCAAAGATAAGATGCTGCTCATGGAAGCAAAGGAAAAGGGAGTTACTCTTGATGCTGAAGCTGAAGTATTCCTCGCCAATGTGGAATGTACTGCTCCCTATGATCAACCTCTGGCAATGGCTACTACAAACATCTTCGAAGTCAACCATGAGGATGCTTATGATTCAGACGTAGATGAAGGCCCCAATGCTGCAGCAGCTTTCATGGCTAACTTGTCATCCACAAGTGGAACCAATGGTGCAACCACCAGTCAAGTCAATGAGGTACACACTGATGCTAATCAAATTTTTAATAATGTGAATCATCTGTTGACACATGAGATGCACCAGGAAGAACACCTAGACTCCGATGTTGAGTCGGATATTGATGACAATACGATTCCGTATCATCAGTACCAACTTGACAGCGAAGTTCAAGATGTTCCAACTGAGGTATCTTCTGCGCCACCCGGTGAGATATCCATGATTACCATCTTAGATGACTTAAGAACCCAATTAGACGGACACCTTAAGGTTAATCAGGAACAAAGCCTGGTTAATGACTCCTTAAGAGCTGAGCTTGCACAATGTAAGCTAGAAATTGTTCGTCTAGATACCCAACAGGTTAAACTTGACCTAGAACGCCAAGTTAGACAGGAACAAAACCTAGTGACTCAGCGTAACGCAAGAAACGCTGAACTTGAGCAAGAGAAAGTGATGCTAAAAACACACCTAAAAAGTAAAGATATTTCAATTGAATTTTTGAAATCTGAAAATCAAAAGGTGTTAACTGACAAAAAGAAACTTGAGGATAAATACCTCGATGAAATAGTATGTTTAAAAAGTGCAAACAAAGTTGCAACTGATCTCTTACAAAAGTTTCAAATGCCAACTCATACTATTCCAATGCTTTCAAAGAAACCAAAAAATGCATCACAGGACTTGCACAAGGATATTCTAGGTCGCAGTAACCCACGATATGGGAAAAAGGCTCCCGTTATTAATGCTAGTAATGTGTGGGATACTGATGAAACATTAGCCAGTGCTGAAGTCAGTATGGCTAAAATGAAAGGAAAACCAGGGCATGTTAGACCTGCAAGTGGCTTCTATGAGAAGCTCAATGCCATGATGTTTGTTCCTCAGAAGGAACTGTCCCCAAGAACAGGTGTATTGGCTTCCTGCCAACGAAATTGCTAGTCAAGCTAGTACCCCCAGCAAAACTCTGTTACACCTTATGTGCCGAAAAGTCCCCTCCTATCAAGTTCTTGCTACCCTCACAAATTAAGGCTGAATTTTCCCCAATTTGTGCACATCATAAAAGAAAGTACACCCAAAACAGTCAAACCTCAATATTTCACTCCCGTGTAATGAAATACGCAAAGAGTTTGCCTTTACAACAAATTGTACCTTTTCTTGATATTTCAAGCAACATGTACAATCTGCTGATGACACACATTGTTTCAAAGAAAGTACGCCCCCCCCGCCCCCCCCACCAGCAGAATTTAAGGAGATTCACTATGCGTTAGAGGATGAATATGAACGTTGTGTGCTTGAAAATAAAAACATGATAATAGAGAAGAAAAATCTTTTAATTCAAAATGACTGCTTAATTGCTAATTGTTAGTAAAGATAATATGCTGCTATTTTGCTGCTTCTGATAATTGTTATTTTTTTTTTTTGTTATGTTTGGTTTTTTTGTTTGCCCCTTGTTCGAAATGCCTTTGCGAAGAACTTAGATCTATATTGCGATAGGGAACACTCCAAATTCGTAGAACTTGAAGCAGAGATTTTAAAACAACAAATGCTAAATTAATCTGAACATACGTTGTGCTTTATCGAAAAGAAACACGATATTTACAAGTTAAATTTCAAAAAAATAAAGAATGTCCTTTCAAAACCAGAGGGTTTGGATAATTATAACTCAACTGCACTAAATTCCATTTTTGAAATTAACAAGTTAAAGGATCAGCTTCAAGGGAAAGACAACACCATCAGAAACTTGCATACTCAAAATCAACATCACGAGAATGTTGAATGTAGGATCCACTGTAGGTAGCTTTGATAAGCAGGCCTTAGAAACTGAGTTAACTCAGTATGCAAGATCGCTCACTCAGTAGAATTCAAATTGAATGGGTATAAGGCAGAGAATGTAAATCTAAAACGGAACGTTATGAAGAACTGTCAAATCTAAATGCTTACTCCCACGTTCTACGTTCACCGCAAAAGATTCATGATTAACTGCTGAAGAAATGCCAAACTGAAAACTGAGCTGAGTGGCAAAAAGAGTAGTGGATCTACAGCCTCTGAGAAACCCAAAGTACTTGCTTCAGGGATGTATACCAACAGTTCAAAGTACGTTCCACCTCCAAAAAGAGCCAACTGGGTAAAACCAACCCCGTTGCCTTAGGAAAAATTGCAAGTTTACCATTTCAAGAACCCATCAGTGCCTTCAAAAATACCCACACAGAAACCACCGAGTGCAACAAAACAAGAAGCCTAATGTTTCCAGTGAATTTGTCTACAAGAACCAAACCTGCCACTGAATCTCGCAAACCTATGCCAAAGAGCCACACTCGACCATCGTATCTTGCCCAATAAAAGTGTGAACGCGAGGAGAGCAGCATATCACAATAGGAAGTTGAATGTTTTGATCCTTAATCGTTTGTGTATCGTTTCTTTGAAGTCTGTGAATACCAAAACCCCCCAGGCCAAACATAGTGTGAATCATACTAAGAAGGTTTAGAAAGCAACCAGAAATCATAATGTGAACACTACTAAGACAGCTTGAAGACCAATTGGAAAGGTTGTTGGTAGTGTTAAGCCTCAGTGGAAACCCACTGGACGACATTTCGCGTTGTATGATAACTGTCCTTTAACTAGGATATTGGAACCCATTGTTGAGCCTTTAGAACTTACTCCGAGCGTTAGTTCTAGTTCCAAAGTTACTATGATCTCTAGGTTCCTTGATTGCAAACTTAGTGATCGAAAGGCTGGTTCCAAGGGAATATCTGGTATTTTTGAATGCTAAAGCATTGTATCCTTTGTATATTTGTGTATATTTGTAATAAAAAACAAAAAATAGAAAATGGAAAAAATCAAAAACATTAGATAAATGGCTTGTAGTTATTTCAGACTGTAACCCGGACTTATCCCAGAGACTTAATGTACGTTTCAGTGCATTATTTCTTCCACAGACAAGAAGTTGTCTAAGACCCGAACACTTTTTCTCATAAACAATTTGTTTTATCAAACATGTTCGGAGTCACTATTTAGACATTGACCAAAACCTTTTCTATTATACCCGGGTCATTGTTTGAGGGGGAGAATCAGGTATACTAACAGTTTTGTAGGTCAGTTGGACGCACTGTTGCTGATTTTATTACAGAAAGATTGAAATGAGCCACAACCTACGTCTTCAGATGGTTTGATTTATCACTCCTATCCCGGTATGTTTCAGATCTCGTTTTAATATTCACTTGATATTTGTGCTAATTTAGCTCACCTCAATGTTTGAGGGGGAGCTCAATACATTTTAAGTCCATTATAGATCAAAACCATTCAAAAGTTGCATACTTTTGATCAGGGGAGAAAATGTGACTTAAATGTAAATCGGATAACTAATGATTCGATTGATTCAACATGCTAAGTCCTATCCTTGCATGTGCAAAACATCTTTCGATTAACCACTCGCTCGGCTATAACCCGCTCAATTTCCTCAACACTCATCCCTTGATCAACAGTTGTCATTGTTTCCTGAAAGTCACAGGGAACAAAATGTATATGAAGTTTTCATCAAGGTAAATCAAGACACTACCTTGAAACTCCAACAAGTAGGTAAGGTGAGACAACGTTATGCATAGATAAAGATAACCGCAACCATGGCATAAATAAATTCCTATCGCATAGTAGCATGATCATAACTAACAGAGTAGATTAATACTTAATACATCGTTTACATGAGTAAAAGAGTACAAGCTTTTTATTAACACTACACTGAGTAATTACTCCAAGTTTAGGAAGTACAAAATGAGCTACACTGAAAAATCTATTTGGTCTATGGCCAGGGTGCCTCTCAAGATTTTAGATGCTAGACTCTTATGTTATCCTTAAGTGACTTAACATCTATCTTAACAACCATTAAAAGTGTATCCCATGTCTATCCTAACCCTTTATATCACCCAATAAACCAATGTCACCCGTGTCGCCTTTAAGACTGTTTAGACCCTAATTCTAGTTGTTGGAAACTTGTATACTTTCCAAGCTTATGATATAATACATGCTATGACTGTGCAATTAAGTGATCACCCCAAAATGAAACACTTAGTTTAGTAATGAGAGTTGAGTATTTTTGATCCCCTTCTCGTGAGGTGTTCGGCTTTGAGGTTTTCTAGCATAAGTAACTTATAAATTCATGTCTCCGATTAAATTGGGGAAATATTTTTATGAATAATTATAACAGTTCTACTTGAGGGCAAGTAGAAGTCAAATGGGGGATATTTGATAACATCAAATATTTAATACTTTTTAGTATCAAAATCCTCATAAAAATGCTTGCAAATATCTTATAAATACCTGAATATGATACTTAATCACTTATTTTGTTGTTTTCAGGAAAAAAGCAAGCATTTGGTAAGAAACGCGAAAATTAGACAATAAATATCATGATAAACAAGGCATTTGAGTTTAATGACGCTTCTACGAAAGAATAATATATGTGAAGCTATCCACTTATGATTTGGAGTTACAATGAAAGGCTTGTGAAAGAATTATGTGAAGAAACCAAGCCGAAGAAGAAATGCTCCTGAGAGATCTCGGGAAATATGCTCTAGTATTTTGATCATAACTTCTTCATACTAACTCTTTTGAAGTCAATTCAAGCGGCCATAGAAAGAGGAAAGTGATATCTATAATTTTCATGTTTTGGGTTAAAGCCGGAACACAACTGAAGAGCCACAATTTTGCAATAACTACAATGTTGCTGAAGAGATTATGCCATAACCACTTACGTTACGCCATAAACATTTATGTTACGCCATAAACCACCAGAAACCTATAAATAGAGGCCGAATTCAGCCTCATTTGGCATCCATTCTCCCTCCCATTTGAGGGGACGACTGGGACATCATCCCAGGTCGTTTTCCAGCACTCCACAGCCATCATAGAAGAGAGAAGTTGTAACACCCCCAAATTGGGTCGCAGCGGAATATGGGTCCGGGGCGTGTTACTTCATGAATCAACAACACAAGAGATATATAGAACGACCAAAAAGTCGTTTGAAAACGATACATTGGATTTAACAAAGTCATTGTTACAAAAGCCCGTAGCTTAACTTGTTCACTTAATCAAATACAAAGATTTTCAGCCCATAACAGATAACAAAATGAAATGCGACAAAATCTTTAATGCAAGACATCCAAATCAAAACCACCAATGTATCCATCGCACCTTGTGCTTATTGATCCCCTGAAAAACATTGCTTTAAAACGTCAACAATATGTTGGTGAATTCATAGGTTTGATAAATCATATATTGTAGGACCACAAGATCTCTCAAGTGTATGATAATGCAACAGATGCAGATATCATATAAATGTAATTACGTTGCTCTAAGCTCATGACACTGATGCTTGACATGTATGGATGCCAAATTAATGGCCGTTTGCCCGTGGTGATGTTCTAACCCGCAACATCCTATGTTCGACATGGTATACGTTCGTTTCACTGGTGATAGCTAATCACCCGAACGGGGTTGTCAAACCCAATAGATCTATTAATAACATTCGCGCTCACAATTAACAGTTCATGATAATGGGCTCAGATATGGGTTATCGCTACTTAGGCAACACGTAATCTTAACATGAAACTTAACCACTTGTGTCCAATTGTAAAGCATTGCATGTCTGGTATGTGCTTAAATACACATACCTTTTACCTTTAAAAACGAGCTAAAATAATCAAAAACGGACTTAAAATACCAAAGTGTATCACAATTAACGCGCCACGCGAATTGATCAAATGCAACTTAATTAATTAAGTCCGAGTAAGTACTACACTGAGTACTTAGTCTAACAACATAGAATATAATCAAAAAGTTGTTACATTGTACTATCGTTCGGGCTATCATAATTAAAGAGGTCATGACATGACGTTCGAGGAGTTAGGACACTTTAAATCGTAAATCCAACAACTCGTCAAAACGCCATCCGAAGAGGCCTCATTATGAAACTCCCTAGTAATATAGTACTTTGATAACCACATAATATTCTATATAGCTCAATCACCAATAATGGTATATTTAGAAAAATTAGTTATAATAAGCTTAAACGTTTATAATACCGTTAGTAAAACTGGGCGTAACTTCGCGTTTTAAACCCGATTCTCGCGTTTCTTATGTCCATCTTTTCGTATTAAGACGGGTTATCGATATTTGACATTTTCATAAATTTTCTCAACTGATGAACAGTAACTTTTACTGTTCATGACAGACATGGGTTTCGTATAAATCGTATTCGTCGTCGTAAAACCCGTAAATGCCGTATTTTATTCGTTATAGCTCCGTTTTTGATGATCTTTTCGAGGACGTTCTCTGTGTATATGAAATTTTTCTATATTTTTATGATGTTTACAAAAATATAACTTTCTTACAATAATATAACTTTTATAAAATAGTTTTTATAAAAGTATTAATTGTCGTAAACTCCGCCAAATTCCATAACTCGTTCGTTATTTAATTGAAAAATTACTATTCATCACATTATGAATCCTAAAATTATGTATTATTAGTTAAAAATTACTAACCCTTAGCTGTTTGAAATTTTTTATAAAAATAACTTACGACATGTTTTATAAAGCGATAACTCGTTTTTAACGAACAATTTCCGTTAATAATCCGTTTAAACAAGTTTTCTTACTTTTTCGGATCGTCGTGAAATGTAATAATCTATAAAAATATAAAATAAATATTAAAAATCCGAAATTGGGACAGAATGTTTATGCTATTTATTAAGTCCATTTATGATCTTTTCTTTATACTTATTACTTTTGTATTTTACCACAAGTCTCCATATATCATATACTGTTATAAATCCTACAGACAAGATGTTCTCATTTTGTCCATAATAGACCTTATGTGTCCAAAGTTACTTATGTCACAAATCCATTAATCTATGTTAAAACCATAACAATTACTAAGTAACTTAATTTACTAGTTTTCTCCTAATCATTTTTATACAACCCAAGTGTGTACAAGTATATGTCTTTCCATAGAGACTTATTTTTGTGTTATATTAACCTGATTAAAAGGTCCTTAATCAATATAACAGACTTATGTAATTCTTTAGTTGAAACAATTATGAAGTTATGAACCCTAATTTACTCATAATCATGTTTACTCCAAGACATATGATACAACATTTTACCATCACATTTACATGATAATGTATTTAACACAACAAATATATAAGTAATCATGTGTCAATTTCAAGTGAAACTTTAGTTTTCATGAATATAAACCTAACATGTGAATTATGCCGCCGTAAATAGAAATATCATATGCATAATAATGAAAAATATAGCGAACATAAGAGTTTTAACATTACCTTAAGGAAGAATTATTGGTGATGTAACAAGTGCTAAACCACTTGTTTAGCCACAAAAACCAAACGTGCACTTAAAACTCTTACTTTCCTCACTAAACCCTAGCTTCCTTTTTCTTGATTATAACTTGGAAATGGATTACCCAATGCTTGCAAATACCTTATACATCTTAGAATATGTGTATAAAGAAGTTGTAAGGGTTGTAGAAAATTTTTGTATGGATATAAGGGGGAGGTTGTTTTGAATTGCCGTGGCCTATATGGCATATAGCGAGAGAGGTTTTTGTGACTTTCTTTCTCTAAGTGTTGGTGAGAATGTGCTTCCTTATGCAATGTATAAGTAATAAACTAGTTAAACTAGTCAAAGAGACATAAGGGTGTCCTAGGGATGGCCTTAGTCATGGTTATTAGTCAAAGGATGGTAGGGATGGGGTATGTCCTCAAATAGTAAAACATACCCATGAAAACCTGGAATTGTGTTTTAAACTTGCATTTCTTGGTCCTTTTCTCACCATATCCGGTGTTAGTAGCTTATGTAAGATAATATTGACAAAATTTTGGGTATTGGTATAAACGTTGGTATTTTTTGAAGCGGTAGAAAAGTTTATTCGTGTGGTTCCGGGAGTGCCTTACGCAATTTATCGCGAAACGTAATACACTTACGTAACCGATAAAATAAACATGAACAAAGTAATAATTATCCTCAAAATAATTATATAACCCTTGCTTGATGTAAACATTTAATTGTTTGATGCCCGTTTACATTGAACGCTAATTTTTTGGCGTACGCGATTTAACTTAACGTTTACAATTTTAAGCAAACACGTACAATAATAAAAATAAATAGCACATTTAAGACGTCGTCAAAGACTTAAAACCCAGGGTGTTATAGGAAATTACGATTCATGGGATAAGATTCGTTGAGACCTTGAAGGGAGCTCCGGTAGTACAAGATACAAGTTGGGTGCACACATGAGTGATTTTGAGTCGTTGGTTAGACGAGATACAGATGAAATTACACGAGGTGGATGATGAGCATAGGACAGAGACAGTTATGGGCTCGGTCGGTTCAATATGTTGTTTCGGGATAAGACGTATCTCATGCGCCATACACCGTAGCTCATGAACCGAGGTGGCTGTTACTAGAGAGGCTTGGAGGACGAGCTATGGATTCGTGCGATCTTGCATCATGGAGGGGTTATTATCTCGACGCACCACAGTTTATGCGCAATGGAAGAGATTCACAGAGTTACAATCGGCCGATCGTAGGGAGGCAGAGAGCGATGTCAAGAGTTGTTAGAGACACCGCAGGAGGCGGGAGGAATGAGAGAAGCGAAGATCCTGCTGATCGCGGACTCGACTGCAGCAGATTATTCAGACCTTGACTTTGTTAATCAGACACAACAGAGGGAGATGGGTTCCACTACCGGGACTTGTCCCCGCCACACTGCAGGGCAGGTGTCCGACTTACAGGGACAAGTGAAGACATTGCAGGGACATGTTACTACCGTTACAGGGACAGCAGGGACCAGCTGGAGGTCTGCACAGCCGGAAGCTGCCAGAGGAGGGCTGGTAGCATTCTTGAGATTAGAACTCTGTTATGGCTAGTTTGTTTGTATATAGCCTAGCTAATATTACGGTTTTTTATTCCCGGCCTAGTAAGGCTTTAGTTGTTATGTTTATTTTGTAACCTAAACATAAGATCCTTTTGTATCCCAATCCCATCATGTTATGTTTTCGTATATTATGAAATGTATATTAATGTCATTTTAAATCGAATTTGGGATGAAAGAATGTCGATTTGGTTATATCATTGTTTAATTACAATCAATAGTACATTTCACTTGTGATGTGATCTGCACTTTAATTTTCATGGATAAGTCATGTCGAGGTTATGATTTTTATAAATCTAACAAATATGATTTTCTTTATATTGAGGAAAATGGCCACGCAAAAAGAGCCGTGAGGACAACACGAGCCACGACAACACCCCCCCAACAGCAACCACAACCACTAATGTCACTAATGCCCAACTCCAAACTATGATCAATCAAGGAGTCAGTGCCGCCTTGGCCGCACGTGACGCAACCAGGAATGGCACTGACTGATACCATTCTCGGAGAACGGGTGTCAGGATCGACGCGTTGGCCCTGATAGTGTCACTTACCAGGATATCATGAGTGCTAACCTCTGTATTCAAGCACCGAGGAGTGGTATTAGTTAACCTAATGGTTTGAAAGAATGGAGACTGTCTTTCGAATAAAGCAATTAGCTCGGGCGGAAAATCAGATCAAATTTGCGCTACCTGTATGGGGTGTTTTGTTTCCCCCATTGGTCTCTGTTAGCAGTGCTTGACATGGTGGAATAACCCATGTTATGACTGTTACACATGATGTTGCTATTCAATGACTTGGTGAATCTGAAGAAAAGATGACTGATAAGTATTTCCCACGAAATGAAAATAAGAAGCTAGAATCTTAGTGTGGAACTTGAAGGTAAATAGATACTGATGTGGTCAGTACAACCAACGATTCAAGAGCTAGCAACAACTGTTGTTAGAAAGTCCCTGAGGAGCGGATAAAATGTTCCCAGAAGAGGTAGACAAGATTGAAAAGTATATCGGTGGATTGCCCGATATGATACTTGGCAGTGTAAAGGCATCAAAATCGAAGACCATGCAAGAAGTTATTGAGTTTACAACTGAGTTAATGGAGGATAAGAACCATGCCTATGCTGAACGTCAGGCAGAAAGGAAAAGAAAGAATGATGATCTTTCCAAGAACAATCAAAACCAACAGAATAAGAGGCAGAACACAGGCCAGGCCTACACTGCAGGCAATAGTGACAGGAAACCATACGCCGGGTCTAAACCTCTGTGTTCCAAGTGTGATTACAATCATGAAGGTCCTTGTCCACCTAGGTGCAATAACTGCAAAAAGGTTGGCCATTTGGTCAAGGATTGTAGAAGCCGACCTGCAAATGCTAACAACAACAGCCGCAACAACAACAACCGTAACAACAACAACAACAATCAGAAGGGAAATGGTTGCTATGAGTGCGGAGCTCAAGGACACTTTAAAAGAAACTGCCCAAATCTAAAAAACAATGACCGTGGTAATCAAGCTGGGAATGACAAGGCTCCAACGAAGGTGTATGTGGTTGGAAATGCGAGGGCAAACCCAGACAACGTCGTTGCGGGTACGTTCCTTCTAAACAACCGCTATGCTTATATCTTATTTGATACGGGCGCCGATCGGAGTTTTGTGTCTACTGCAGTTAGCTCCCAAATTGACATCACGCCATCTACCTTATATCACTATTATAATGTCGAACTAGTTGATGGGAGAATAATTGGGTTAAACACTATCCTTAGTGGTTGCACATTAAACTTCCTAAACCACTCATTCAACATAAACTTAATGCTTGTAGAACTTGGTAGTTTCGATGCTATAATCGGTATGGATTGGTTGGCGAAGTACCAAGCGGTCATTGTGTGTGCCGAGAAGATTGTTCGCATCCCCTGGGGAAAATGAAACCTTAATCATACATGGTGATGGAAGTAACCAGGGAAATGTGACACGATTAAACATCATTTCGTGCATAAAAACGCAGAAGTACATGCAAAAAAGATTTCCTATCTTTTTGGCACATGTCACTGCAAAAGAGGTTGAAGACAAGTCGAAGAAGAAGCGACATGAGGACGTGCCAATAGTTTGAGATTTTCCTGAAGTATTTCCTGAGTACTTGCAGGGTCTTCCTCCGACTCGACAAGTGGAGTTTCAAATTGATTTGGTACCTGGTGCTGCACCTGTAGCACGGGCACCCTATCGACTGGCGCCTTCTGAGTTAAAGGAATTATCTGAGCAACTAAAGGAGCTATCCGACAAAGGTTTTATAAGGCCTAGTTCCTCGCCCTGGGGAGCTCCGGTCTTGTTTGTCAAGAAGAAGGACGGGTCATTCCGGATGTGCATTGACTACCGGGAACTGAATAAATTAACGGTGAAGAACCGTTATCCGCTCCCAAGAATTGATGATTTATTTGACCAACTTCAAGGGTCGAGTGTCTACTCGAAAATCGACCTAAGGTCAGGTTATCATCAACTGAGGGTTCAAGAAAAAGACATTTCGAAGACTGCCTTCAGAACTCGATATGGACATTACGAATTCCAAGTGATGCCGTTTGGTTTAACCAACGCACCAGCCGTATTCATGGACCTTATGAATCGGGTTTGCAAACCATATCTGGATAAATTTGTAATTGTCTTTATTGATGATATTTTGATCTATTCCAAGAACAAGAAAGAGCATGAAAAACACCTTAAGCAGATCTTGGAATTGCTTAAGAAGGAAGAATTATATGCCAA
>BQNB010047578.1:0-33171 GCA_026074375.1 Tanacetum coccineum | reverse complement strand
GCGACAAAGCGCAGATAGCCAACTCCTGTTATATACAAGTTCAATTGTAATTGCTTTTCTTTTTATCAAAATTAAGGATCTATTTGTTTTTAACTTCTTAAAATACATACAATATTAGAGTAGGTATTATATTGAAACCAAACTTTAAAGGATTTTTTTATAAAGCTTTTCTATAAAATATTAAAGTTGAAAGCTTTTTATTCTATAAGTTGAGATATATCAAGTTTTAGGTGTTATTATATCACCTCTTTTTTTTATATCATTCTAACATAATTTGTACCGTTAAAGTTTTTTTTACATTGGGCCAAAAGTTTTTTCAAGAAAAAGCCTTTGATAGAAAACCATTGCATAGGAGATCACCTTAAGATTTATAAAACATGTGTATTTTTTTGCTTTTTTCGTGTTTAAAAACTTTTTTCTTTATCATAAAGGTTTATTGTTCCAATGTAGCGCAATATGATTTGGCATATTTTTTATTATTATTATAACTGATTATTTACATAATGGTAGAAGGTAAACGAGAAACAAGTTGTGCTGCTAGCTCTTTTTAGATTGCAAAACTAATCCTACAGAAAACCACATTTGTGGATCTAGGTGTCATAACATTACTGTTCATTACCTGTTGAACTCTATTGAGTAGCTCCACCATCTCAGATGCAAAGAAATCAAATATATCAAACGCGAAAGAAATAAACACGTGTTGATATTCAATGCATGCTTTCTCATGTTTTGTCACTTTGAATGAGACGACTTTCAAAGCAGCCTGACATACTGTAAAACACCAAAAACTCAACTCACGAGAGGAGAAACCCCGGTCAGATCCACACACGCATGTTTCCCTCCAACCCATCCAAAACCAAAAACGTCAGCCGATCTGAGTGTGGATCTTCTATCTGACGGGTCAGTCAAAAATTCACAGTTGCTTCTTTCTTGGCTGAGATCCCGACATGCCTACATATATCAAAAAGAACACCCCTAACCATATCGTGTCGGTATTTTAAACCCATGAGCTTTTTACAATAAACTACATATTCCCCAAAGGAATCCAAACATGCCTTGCGACA
This sequence comes from Tanacetum coccineum, assembly GCA_026074375.1. Classification (NCBI taxonomy): domain Eukaryota; kingdom Viridiplantae; phylum Streptophyta; class Magnoliopsida; order Asterales; family Asteraceae; genus Tanacetum; species Tanacetum coccineum. Next base: position 32,107 of record BQNB010047578.1, on the reverse strand, counting down.
AACAGAGCATATCGTATCAACCAAAAATAATGAAATCATGAGGCGATACTTAAGGACATTACGATATTCCACCGGTGACATATGTTGACCGAGTCCGTCTATGGAGATAGCTAGTAGAAAATCTTGAGCATGTGGTGCGCGTAGACACTAAAAACCCGCTTTCTGTCTTATAGTCATGTCAAAGTGGACTTTAATATCCTTGATCATTTCACTAAAAATGGCATCAATAGTGTTTTTTGGTCTTTAGAGGGACGGTGTCATTATTAATGAAGCAACTAAACTCAAAGATTAAAATCATATCACGTAGACAAGCCAAAGCAGAAGCATAATCATCATCCAAACCACATGCTAATACAAATATTAGCGTAAACACGATATTTATATTTAATGATCTTCAAGTTTTGATAATAACAAACATAGTGTCATACTACGTAAACAAGTTATTTAGTCGTAAGTTTACTTGCCGACGCCAAATCACTTAAGGTATAAATATATGGTCGTATAAAGCATAGTTAATGATCAAAGAAAAACATTTTGTCTTGCATACAAATTTAATCATTTGCATATACCAGTACTAATTAAACGATTCAAGTACACATGATTAATTATAAGCTAGTTATATTAATCAATAAGACAAAATAGGATTAACCATAAATAGAAACAATCTTTTTAAATCTAGAAAATCTTTCCATTTCTATGCTAAGAAATATATTCTTCTAAAAGAATCTATTAAATCTGATTATTAAGTACAATTACAGTATTTTATCAAGATTTGTGGTTAACCACTAAAAACAAAATAACAGCTAGCTAGCTGCTACACACGGATCCACAATAATCAAAGACGGATCCAGGCTATGGTTGATCCGTGGATTTGTGCAGCTGATAAATAGTGGCAGAATTTAAATTTCAAATTTGCCTATAAATAGGAACCAAATGCTTTATTTGCTTCACCTTTTTCTAACTTTTCACTTGCATATTTATTTTATCTCATACATTCTTTGATCATTATACTTGTTATATAATCCATTATAAGTGATCTAGTCATTTCACTCTTTAGTGAAGAACACAAAAAAGACTTCAAGCTTCAAGTGTTATTAGTTTAGTAGAGTCATCACACTTGTGATATTTTTTCACCTTCATCTATTTGTCTTATGTTATTATATGTGTATGATAGGTTAGTATTTTAGGCCTTAAAATACATTGTGTGTTAGATTGGTTCTATCTCAAAGTAGAACTCAATATTTAATTTAGTATCGAAAAAAGTGTAAGTGACATGTACTTTTTTCTCCACCTAAAGGGAGCTTGTTGACATAGTGAATAAAACTCTCAAGTTGGGTACTCGGGAGGTGGAGTAGGGGGGAGAGGAGCATCGTAGCCGAACCACTATAAATCATCATGTATTTGGTTTGATCTTTCTTATCTTTACTTAATTATATTCCGCCTTTAATTATTTATTTATTACATCGCTATCATATACATACGTGTATATCTGTTGAATTCACATAAGTAGACAATCTAAGTTTTAATTTTTAAAACGGTAAAAATTATTCAACCTCCCTTTTAGTTTCCATAATTGATATCAGGAGCCAAGGTCACCCAAGATCTTTGACGTATATTGTACATTAAAACTGGAATCGATCTATGGATTTCGATAAATATCTAGAAGGGCAATCTATGTAAAGACCACCACTTTTCGAAAGCGATATTTTTATATATTGGATAAATAGATTTGAAACTTATGTGAAATCAAAAGATTTAGATCTTTGGCATATTATCATGAATGGTGGATTTCCAACGGTTGCCAAAAATGAAGTTACTAAAGTTTTAGAAATAGTTCCTTTTGAAGAACAAACCGATGATATAAAAAGAAAACTTGCTAAAAATAATGAGACTAAAATGATTCTTTATAATGCTTTACCTAAAAAGGAATGTGAAAGAAATTTTATGTGTAAAATGGCTAAAGATATTTAGCAATCGTTGTTAATAACACACCAAGGTAATATCCTAGTCAATGATACTAAAATTGCTCTTCTTATTCAACAATATGAACAATTTACTATCCTTGAAGAAGAATCTATTAGTAGCGGTTTTGCTAGATTTAACACTATTATTACTAGTCTTAAAGCACTTGATTAAGGTTTTTCTAGCAAGAACTATGTTAGAAAGTTTCTTAGGGGTCTACATCCAAAAAATTTAGAGCAAAGGTCACGCATTGAAGAATCAAAAGATTTGTCATCACTAGCTCTAGACGAGCTTATCGGTAATCTCAAAGTACATGAAGTATTCATGGAGAATGATTCTGAAATTTACAAAGGCAAAAAGGAAAGGGTCAAGTATATTGCCTTAAAAGCTAAGAAAGATTCTAGTTATGATGAAACTTTGACATTCGAAAGCGTTGACAAAGAATATGCTATGGCCATAAGAAACTTTAAAAAGTTCTTTAGAAGGAAAGGTAGATTTGTTAGACAACCACGAGAGGAGAAGAAGTCATTACGTCAAAGGGATGATAAGAATGGCAAGAGTGATAAGAAATGCTTTAGATGCGGTGATCCGAATCATCTCATTGGCGAATGTCCAAAACCTCCACGGAACAAGGAACAAAAAGCATTTGGTGGGGGTTCTTGGAGTGATAGTGAAAATGAAGCCGAAGACAAAACCAACAAAGAAACTTGTATCATGGCTCAATCGTCAAGTGAAGTAACTCTTGACTCTTCTCATTTTGGTGATAATGCTTCTTCTTTAGATGATGATAGTATGCAAATTGAGTATAATAACTTATGTGAGATTAGCTTAAAAATCATCAACAAAAATAAAATTTTGAAAACTAAAAGAGTTCTTTTAAAAAAAAGAAATTTTAGATTTGAGTAAGAAAATTAAGAAACTTGAGAGAAACAAAGAAGTCGACATTGGTTGTAAGTCATGTCAACAACTTCGTTTAGGAAATGCTAAACTTAAAGAAATTCAAGTTAAATTTCTCAAATTTGATCAAAGTGCTAATTCACTAAATGAAATGCTTAATGTTCAAAGGTCACCGAGTTGTAAAGTAGTTTTAGGATTTGATAAGAATAAAGCGTCAACAAGCGGAACAAAACAAATAAGTTTTGTTGGGTCGGCTATTGTTTTGGCAGGTGACGGATCCACCATAAAAGCATACGGATCCACCATGCCTGGATTCGTCGATATGTCAACCAGCCAAAAAGTGGCAGAACACGTTTTTAGCCCACCTATGTCCTCTCGATCGGATTTTGTCATTGTTAGGAAGAAACTAATACATAAGAACATTGAAAATTCAAAAAGACCGCCTCTCAAACCATCTTTAAAAATGGCTTAGGATTTGTCAAAATCGAGTCTAGATCTAAAACACTTCCACCTAAAAAAAATTCTTCTCAACCAAGATACAACACACCTCAACCTATAAGAAATTCTAGTGGACCAATTTATCAAAATCATTATCCCATAAATTGGAATAATAGCCAAACTTAAGGTTACATGCATATAGGAAATTATATCCCATTTTAATATCTCAACCAAATGCAACAAATGCAAAGGATGTAAAACACTAACATTTTTGGACCCATGAGATATTGGGGACCACACGCTTAAGTTTATATTTGTTTAAAAAGGTATGCTTGAGAATTGGTTTAGAGCTGGACAAATGGATTAAAGATAGCAGTTGCACCAAATATATGACAGGTAACAAAAGTTTATTCTCAACTTACAAAGCATACGACGGAGGTAATGTTGTTTTTGGAAGTAACTTTGTTGGGATTAAAAGTCTTCTTGATGCTGTTAGAATTACTACTGCTCAAGTTTATGTTAATACTGCTCTGATGAAGTTAGTGCTGCTCATGAACTTCAAAGAAAATATACTAAGTAGTTATTACTGCTGGTACAAAAGTTAATGCTGCTAGTGAAAGTTACTACTGCTAGTACAAAGGCTGCTTGAAGTTAATGTTGCTAAAGAGTTACTACTGCTCAAGAAAATATTCTAAGTAGTTAGTACTGCTAGTATTAAGTTAGTACTGCTAGTGTAAGTTAGTACTGTTTGTTAGTACTGCTTACTTGATATGAATTAGTTATTTATAGAAAAGATTTTATATACTTAGGAAAGTATTATAAGCCGAGTAGGACTCCTTGGTGTATAAAAGGAGGTCTTAGGGCATAGAGATTGATATACCAGTACCAAAAACAAATCAATCTTAGTCATATAATTCTTAGCTTCAAGGTCTTTGTAACCCTAATACTTTGTGAGTATTCGTATTATTATCATTAATAATATTGGAGCTTATTTGTTGAATTGTATGTTCATTGAATTACTGTTTCATTGATAATTCTTCTTAATATTAAAGATTAGATTCCGCATAATCTTTAATACATTCAAACAAAGCTTTTACTATAGTTGTGTTAGATTTATCTAATATAACTAAACCTTAAACAAGCATAAGGAATTCGATCTATTGAAGTGGGATCAACAAGAACTTACCGTGGGTTCACAAGAAAGTGTTTTTTTTCATTTTTAAATGTATAGCTAGGATCATTTTTACGAATTTGATGGTCGTGTGAACGTCTTCATCAAACCAGTCTTACAATATCGTAGCAGTTTCCAGTTATTTTTTAAAACCCCAAAAAAAAAAAGACCCTTACACGCTTACCGAGCTTTTTCTTCCTCAAGCCTGATGTATTCTTCCATAGTTATGTTGGGGTTGTCCATATTTACCTGTAATAAATTTGCTAGGAAAGAAAAGTGTCAAATAGCTTAATACGCCGTATTCAGTAAACTGAATACGCCATACTGATGATAGAGTCGAATAAGCTGTATTAGTTTAGAAAAGAATTATACCCCGTATCCAATAAATTGAATATGCCGTATTAAGTATTCGACTCAAAAAGTTACAGTAGACTGTAACAATGCAGAAAACACACAAACACACAATATATACAATGCAAAAATAAAACACACAAAACAAACATACAAATATACAAATTAATCTAAACTAAACTAAAACACTAATAAATAAGAATTAAACAACTTCACTCCCTGGCAGCGGCGCCAAAAACTTGATGTGTCGTTGTGTAGGTGTTATTTTATGTATCAAGTTTTACTATTTATTTTATGCCGACTATACCTAAAAACAACACTTTAACGGGCAGTGTACCCAGTCGGTGGTAGTTTCGTTGGTAAGTAGGGTGTCGATCACTAAGAGCGAGAGTGTTATATCTAATTTATCAGTATTTTAGTTATCTAAGTTAAACCTAAAACTAATGCAAAAGGGAGGGTTTTAGCCTGAGAGACTGGCATAGTTTTATGTATCTAACCTAGAGTTTTGATGACAAGTTAAACAATAAACACATACAAGAAGATGAACAAATGATAGAGGAGCGTTCAAGAACTAATGTAAGGAAAACATATCAACCATGAATAATCCGATAAAACGCAAGTTTGTTTATTCTCTGTGCAAGGATTGTCTTTATCTCGAGGGAATTATCATTCCTAGACTTAGGCGGGGTACTTCTTTCCTACGACCTAGACACACTATTCGTCATAAATTAGACACATCCGAATAAAGCAAGCATTTGTGTGATTATAATTTACTTATGAGATTACATATTGGTGCTTCTTACTAAACCCTCAGCTCATGGGACTTTACCCACGTACTGACTTAATGACTCTTCTATATATAGTAGTTACTGGTCCGAGTCTCCTACCAATGGAATAAGAACGTACTCGTTGATACCAAGGTCACCTTATGGCTCAACTAAGCTCACCAAAAACTGTTAAGGTAAGGAGCTCGGTCAATATTGTGATCCTATAATTCTAGATATATAAGTGCAATATGAGAGCTATCCCAGGACTCTTTAGCTACGCACCAAACAACACCACTAAAGTTACAACGCATTACTATGTAGACTAGACCCTAGTTAAATGTAGATCGCATACTTATGTGAAACTATCTGATATCTATTTTTATTTTTTTTTTTTTAATTTAGTAAAGCTATTATGCGATATCCTTAGATACGGATTGAAAGCATATTAAAGCACATAAACAAGTATCATGCGATAAACATAATCAACGATAAATTAAGCAATCGATATAAATAAACCAAACATTAGATCTTCATAAACATGGTTGATACCTAAAGGTATCACCCTATAGTCATTGTTAAAATACACACGGTTTCATATATGAACGATTAAAGAAAGGAACCTTAACCGAACGTGTATTTGGTTATGGGATTCAATTGCATATCTAAAACTAAGGGTTTTCCTATGATCTTGAGGCTCTTTTCTGACCTTCTATGCTCTTCTATTCGTCTGATAGTCGACTTGGTGGTTTAGGGATTCAATTGCATATCTAAAACTAAGTTTAGGGTCGTCTATTTATAGGGTCTAGAAATTGATCGATACGCCCTATCGAGCGATGTGGGATACGGCGTATTGGGGACTTCTTAGAGTAAGGACCACGTTTGATATCTTCCAGAATATTTTATTACTATATTATGAATACGGCGTATTGGTCTTCTCTGGATACGGCGTATTGATCTTGTTTCCTTCGTGGTCTTTGTTAAGTGTAGGCACGGATACGCCGTATCTTCTTGCTGGATACGGCGTATTGAGGTAAAATAAGTTGGTTCTTCTTTGTTGACCAAAGTATTATATACGACGTATCATTGATGTGGATACAATGTATTTGATGTGTCGTTGTGTGGTGTATATTTTTATGATTCAAGTTTTAAATTTATGTTTTGTCGAATTAACCAAAAACAACACTTTAACGGGCAGTGTACCCGATCGGTGGTAGATTCGTGATAAGTAGGGTGTCGAACACTTGAAGCGAGGTTAAATCTCTTAATTTATTAATACTTTGTTTTACTAATCTAAGTTAATTCTAATCTAGGTTAAACCTATGCTAATCCTATGTTTGTTCTATTCCTAATTTTAATAGGTAAAAGGGGGGTTTTAGCCTGAGAGACTGGCACGGGTTTGGTGGTGACTACAATCAATTCAAGACACTTTAACCTATGTAAGCAAATTAACAGATGATAAAAAGATTTAGGCGGTCGAGCCTTATGATAGAAAACTGTATTAGCCATCATTAATCCGATTAGAAGTTGGTTTGTTTATTCAGTGCAATGGTTACTTATCTCGAGGTGGCATATCATTCTTAGACTTAGGCGGGACTTCATCCTAAGAACTAGATACATTAATTATGTCACAATTAAAGCATCCGCATAAAGCATCTTTATTTGCTGAGTATAATCTATCTTAGGGATTAAAGCAATGGTGATCTTGTTAAACCCTAGCTCATAGAGACTTTACCCACTTACTGCTTAATGGCAACTTATACTCTAGTAGTCCACTTGTCCAATGTTCCAATAGAATTTGAACGTTATTTGTTGAATTATCTAGGTTCACCTGTTAGTCAACTTGTTCAATAAACCAAAGGCAATTTCCGTTAACTAGTTAAGCCAGAAGCGTATCCTTAGCACAGTTTTAGAAGGACAATACTTGTAATCCTATGATTCTAGATGTATAAATCATAATATGGAGAGCTATCCCAGCATCTAGATTACTTGGTCCGTATCACTAGATCCAGTTGAATGATAGGTCGCATACAAAAGCACGTAAACAAGTATAAATTGATAAACATAACCAAGCATACAACGATAAATTAAGAAATTGAGATATAAAAAAAGTAAACATTTAGATCTTCATAATAATGGCTAATACCCGGAGGTATTAGCCTTCAAACATCATAATAAATATAAGAGTAATGGCTTAGCCAAGGTAAACTAACCGATTTAATGAATGATACCAAAAACAGAACGATTACAAAAGTATAAGAAATTACACGTTGTCTCCTGGGGATTGGAATGCGTTGCGAGACCTCTTCTACTCTTTTTCTCTTCTGAAAATATACTTTTGTGGTTTAGGTATCGAGAATATGCTTTAGCAAACTTGAAACTTATTTTTGAGTTATTTTATAGGGTTTGGAGTCGATGTCGATACGGTGTATCCAATGGCTTGGATACGGCGTATTGGAGTTTCATGTAGTAGGGACCACGTTTGATATCTTCTAGAATATTTTATTCCCATATAGCTTGAATACAATGTATTGCTTTTCCTGGATACGGTGTATTGGTCTTGTGTCTTTCGTGGTCTTTGGTGAGTGCAGGGACATATACACCTTATCTTCCTTGATGGATACGACGTATTGGTAGTCAAAATAGTAATCTTCAAAATATGTTTGTTTAAGCTCCAGAATGGGTTCCTTTTAGTCAAGTTTCGCCAAGTACTCCATGATTACAGCGATTCTTAAATATAAACGATTAAGTAACAATTCTTTGCAATAATTACACAAAATGGGTTAATTACATAGGATAAATGATGCTATAAAATAGACGTTATTTGATGTCATCGGTATTCTTCAAAGTCAGGCAATGGTATTTTAATTCGTCAAAGTCTTGGATACGTCGTATAGGTCTAGAATAATACGGCGTATTTGCTGTCAGATCAGTAGACTTTCTCGAACTCTTCGTTTATGCTCCAAAATGCGTACCTTTTAGCATAACTTCACCAAATACTCCATAATTACTGCAATTCTCAAATACAAACGATTAAGTAACAATTCTTTGCAATAATCATACAAAATGGGTAATATACATGGGATAAATGATGTTATAAAAGTGATGTTATTTGATGTCATCATAGTATTTTGTGAGTCGTTTCATGAACATTCGGTTTCAGTTATCGTTTAAACTAGTCTCGGTTTAAATTCTCAACACAAGACGAAACAAATAGGATTCCCTTCCCTCTTGTACTATGACTTGCCACCACAAGGGAACATGGGAGCTAAACTTTTGCTTCCATGTAAGTCCCCACTTTTGTCTCTATACATATCAAATTTCTCACACAATGCATGTTCAAACATCACCATGGAAAACTTTCTTTCCCTTTTCTCTCTTATAACTGGACAAGCCACAAGGAAGCAAGAACACCACCATTTTTCAAGTTTTATCAAGATCAAGGGTTAAGAAAACATTCTAAGGTTGATTTCTATTAGTCTTGGGTAATAAAAAACAACATTCAGGATGTTTTCTCATGCCTAGCCACCAACCTAAACCCATTTTTGTAAGTTGTCTAAATCTTTAAATAGTTGTACTTTTATGTTTATTATGATGATCTTAAGCTAGTTGTAAAATGCTTTTGTTTTAAAATCAAAGACTAAAATCAAAACATGACCAAAAAGGGTGCGTTTGGTTGTGACGTGAACAAAAGGGAAAAACAAGGGTTGTGTTAATACAAATATTCGCGCAAATACGATATTTATATTTAATGATCTTCATGTTTTGATAATAACAAATATAATGTCATACTACGTAAAAGTTTACGTAAACAAGTTATTTAGTCGAAAGTTTACTTGATGACGACAAATCACTTAAGGTATGAATATGGCATTATTAAACATAGTTAATGATCAAAGAAAAATATTATCATTTGCATAAACCTTTTCTAATCAAATGATTTAAGTTAACACATGATTAATTATAAGCTAGTTATACTAATCATGTAAGACAAAATAAGATTAACCATAAGTGGAAACAATCTTTCCAAATTTTCCCAAATCTAGAAAATCTTTCCTTATTGGTGATAAGAAATATTTTGTTCCAGAAGAATCTATTAAATTAGTTTTAATAAGTACAAAACAATATTTTGTATAGATTTGGGGTTAATCATAAAATGATAAATGTTGTCCCAGCTCTTCGGACAGATCCACCATAACAAGGCACGAATCCAGCTGATGGTGGATCCGTGGGTCGCACCATCCAGCTGTTTGGGCCAGCATTTGAATTTTAAAGGTTTGCCTATAAATAGCAACCTCAAGCTTTCATTTTACACAACTCTTGACAAATATTTTTCTCATACATATTTTATCTTTTATATATTATTTGATCATTATACTTATTACATAATCCATTATAAGTGATCAACTCATTACTCTTTAGTGAAAAACACTCAAGAAGACGTCAAGCTTTAAGTGTTAATAGTTTAGTTGTGTCATCACGTTTGTGATAATCATTCATCTTGTATATCTTGTGTTGTGTGTTGTGTGTATCATATATGTATGATATATTAGTATTTAGGCCTCAAAATATATAGTGTGTTAGATTGGTTCTATCTCAAAGTACAACTCGATATTTAGCTTAGTACCGGAAAAAGCGTAAGCAACGTGTATGGTTTTCTCCACCTAACGGGAGCTTGTTAACATAATGAGAATAATATCTTAGTTCCGGTATTGGGAGTGGAGTTTAGGCGAGAGGGAGTCTGGTAGCGAACCACTATAAATCATTATGTCATTGGTTTGATCTTTCTTATCTTTACTCTTTCATATTTTGTAGATTACTTATTTTACTTATTGCATCGTATCATTATTACATTGTGTAAATCTTTTGAGTTCAATAAGTGTAGGGTAATTTAAGATTTAATTTAAATGTTAAAAAAACTATTCAACCCCCTTTCTAGTTTCAATAATTGGTATCAAAAGCAAGGTCACCCAAGATATTTAACGTATATTGTACATTAAAGCTTGAATCATCTATGGATTCGGATAAATATCTAGATGGGAAACCTCTATGCAAAGACCACCTCTTTTGAAAGTGATTCATTTTTATATATTGCGAAAATAGATTTGAAACTATGTGAAAGCAAAAGTTTAGATCTTTGGCATATTATCTGATGGTGATTTTCTTACGGTTGCCAAAATGAAAGTTACCTAAATTTTAGCGGCTGTTCCTTTTGAAGCCATCCGATCGATCTTAAAAAAGAAACATGCTAAAAAATAATAAAGCTAAAATGGTTTCTTTATAATGCTTTACCTAAAAGGATACGAAAGAATTTTTATGTGTAAAACGCCTAAGATATTGCAATCGTTGTTAATCACACATCAAGGTAATGGCCAAGTAAAGGATAATAAAATTGATCTTCTTATTCAACAATATGAAGAATTTACAATCCTTGAGGAATAGTCTATTGATAGCAGTTTTGCTAGATTCAACACTATTATTACTAGTCTTAAAGCTCTTGATGAAGTTTTCTCTAGCAAGAACTATGTTATGTAGTTTCTTAGGGCTTTGCATCCTAAATGGAGAACAAAGGTTACGGCGATTGAAGAATTAAAAGATTTGTCATCACTAGCTCTAGACGAGCTTATCGGCAAGCTAAAAGTACATGAAGTACTCCTGGAAATAGATTCCGAAATTTATAAAGGCAAAAAGGAAAGAATTATGTCCATCTCCTTGAAAGCTAAGAAAGAGTCTAGTGATGATGAAACTTCGACATCCATGAAAGCGATGACGAAGAAATGTTATGAGTCGTAAGGAATTTAAAGTTCTTAAGAAGTGGGAAATTTGTTAGGCAACCAAGAGAAGAAAAGAAGTCATTCCGACAAAAGTATGAGAAGAAAGGAAAGAGTGACCGAAAATGTTTTAGATGTGGTGATCAAATTCATCTCATTGGTGATTGTCCAAAACTATCTCGCAACAGAGATCAAAAGGCCTTCATTGGAGGTTCTTGGAGCGCTAGCGAAAATGACGCCGAAGACAAAACTAACGATGAAACTTGTCTCATAGCTAAATCGTCGAATGAGGTAACTCTTAACTCTTCTTATTATAATGATAACGCATCTTCTCTTGATAATGATAGTATGCAAATAGATTATGATAGCTTATGTGAAATTAGCTTAAAAATCATTAACAAGAATAAAATTTTGAAAGATAAAAGAGATCTTTTAGAAAATGAGATTTTATAATTAAACGAGAAAATTAAGAAACTTGAGAGAAGTAAAGAAATTCAGATTGCGTGTAAGTCATGTGAAGAACTTAAATTGTAAAACGCCAAACTTAAGGAAACTCAAGTTAAATTTGTTATATTTGATAAAAGCGCTAATTACCTAAGAGAAATGTTAAACAATCAAAAGTCACCTAGTTGAAAAATAGGTCTAGGATTTGATAGCGGTAAAGCGTCAACAAGCAGAACTAAAACCATGAGTTTCGTTGGATCGTCCGCTGAAAAAGCAATGGACGGATCCACCATAAAGGTGCACGGATCCACCTTACCTGGATCCGTGAGTCGCACCAATGGCAAAAAGGGACAAAACATGTTTTTAGTCCACCTATGTCTTCTAGATCGAATTTAGTTATTACTAAGAAGAAACCGTCTTTAAAACTATCACTCAAAAGATGTATAGGTTATGTGAAAACCGAGTCTAGATCAAAAACACCTCCGCCTAGGAGATATATCTATTCTCAACCAAGACACAACATACCTCAACCTAGAAGAAAATCTAGAGGACCAATTCATCAAAACTTCTATCCTATGAATTGGAACAATTATTAAAGCCAAGGCTTTGTACATATGGGAAATTGTATTCCATTTCAATATTCCAATCAATTGCAACAAATGCAAGGGATGTACAACACTAAAATTTTTGAACCCATGAGATATTGGGGACCAAACGCTTGAATTTCTTTTTGTTGAAATATGTATGCTTGAGAACATGCTTGGAACCAGATGAGTGGATCAAAGATAGTGGCTGCTCCAAACATATGACCGATAACAAGAGTTTATTCTCTACTTACAAAGCATACGACAGAGGTAATGTTGTTTTTGGAAGTAACTTAAAAGGAAAGATCATAGGAAAAGGTATGATCTCTAATGACTCTCTCACTATATCTAATGTAGAACACCTAGATAACTTAGCATTTTACTTACTTAGTGTTGGTCAAATTTGTGACAATAAGTGTCAAGTCTTATTCACAGAAGAAGGTAGTGAAATAATTAAAGATGGTAAAATCATAGGAAACGGGATTAGGAAAAATGATATATATGTAATGAAATTAGGAAATAACTCTCAAGACAAATTATGTCTCGCCACGATAGTGGATAAGTCTAACTTATGGCATAGAAGACTTGGTCACATAAATATGCATTTAATTCTAAAGAATTAGTTAGAAACTTACCTAAGCTAAAATATGATTAACATTTTTATGATGCTTGCAAAATTAAGAAGCAATCTCATGCAAGTCATAAAGCTAAAAATATGGTTTCAACTAAAAGATGTTTAGAATTATTACATATGGACTTATTTGGTCCATCGGTAATTAAAAGCTATGGAGGTAATCTATACACCTTAGTTTGTCAGTAGTGATTATTTAGGGTATACTTGGATAGATTATCTAAAGACTAAAATAAGCTTTTGAGAATTTGAAATATTAAGTAGGAAAATTCAAAACCAACTAGGTAGTTCTATAATAGCTATTAGAACGGATCATGGTCGAGAATTTGATAATGAAGTACAATTCGGAGCTTATTGTGATGCACAAGGCATTACTCATAATTTCTCGGCTCCCGTATCCACATTCAAAATGCGATAGTAGGTAGTGTTGGGATTTAAATAGACCTTCTTGAAGTTTACTGCTGCTAAGGTTGAGATACTACTGCTAAGCTGAAGTTGAGTTGTTCATTAACTTTAATGAAAAATATGCTAAGTAGTTAGTGCTGTATACTTAAAGTTAGTACTGGTAGTTCACAATTACTATTGTTTCAGTTATATTAGTACTACTAGTGTAAAGTTAGTACTACTGGTGAAGATTGTAGAAAATATTCTAAGTAGTTACTACTGCCTTGTACTAAGTTTATGCCTGTTGGTGTAATAAGTTAATACTGTTGTGTTTCACCTCTGTTAAAAGTTAATGTTGCTAGTACAAAGTTACAACTGCTTAAAGATTAAGACTGCTGAAAGAGTTTCTTACTATCAGAAAAGAATGGATAAGACAGAACGAAAGGATAAATGATTGATCGGAGATTAAGAATTACTTACGTGATATAGTATTAGTTATTTATAGAAGTCCGATCATAAGGAATTTCTAAGTTTTAAGGAATATATTGTTATATCGCACTAGGAATCCTCGGGTTGAAAAAGACTGGTCTAGAGGCATAGAGTTGTTATATATCAAATCTATAATCTTTTGTTTTGATATCGTTATAGCTTCAGAGTTTTGTAACCCTAATACTAGGAGAGTATTCGTATTATTTGTAATAATAATATTGGAGCTTTTATTGTTGGTTAAATTGTGTTCTTGTGTTACTGTTTCATTAAGAATTCTTCTAATATTAAAGATTAGATTCCACATAATCTTTAATAAATTCACATAAAGTTTCTACTATAGTTGTGTTAGATTTATCTAATATAACTAAACCTTAAACAAGCTTAAGGAATTCGATCTATTGAAGTGGGATCCAACAAGAGGTATCCTACATCCTGGGACAACAAGTAGAAAGAAAGAATAAGATCTTACAAGATATGTCTAGGACTATGCTTAACAAATAATCCATTCCACAAAAGTTTTGGTGTAATGCCGTTGATACGTCAACTTATATACTAAATAGAATATTAATTTGACCAATACTAGGAAAAAACCCCTTATGAAATATTTAGAGGTAGGAAACCTTCTTTAGAATATTTGAAGGTATTTGGAAGCAAGTGCTTCATATTGAATACTAAATACTATTTAACCAAGTTTGACCCAATGTCATACGAAGGTGTTTTTCTAGGGTATTCTCAAAATAGTAAAGCTTATGTAGTATTAAATAAACATACAATGAAAGTCAAAGAATCACTTAACGTGACATTCGATGAAAGTCCTCCTCCTACCAAGTTATCGCCATTGGTTTATGATGATGTTGGTGAAGAAGAAGCCATTAAAAAGAATACCAAAATAGTAAATAATAATAATGAAGAAGAAGAAGATGAGTCGATAGAAGTTGATGAAATTGTTAACATTAAGGAATCCAAGAATCATCTATTAGATCAAGTCATAGAAAATCTTAATCAAAGAACCTTAAGGTCTCAAGCCCAAAATAAAAGTAATTTATTTTGTTTCATCTCTACCATAGAACCTAAGAATGTCAATGAGGCATTAGCAGATGAAAGTTGGGTTGTAGCTATACAAGAAGAACTAAATCAATTTATTGCAAATGATATTTGGGATTTAGTGCCTATACCTAAGAACCAATTAACTATAGAAACTAAATGGGTATTTAGAAATAAGTTAGACGAAAATGGTATTGTGTCTAAAAATAAGGCTAGATTAGTGGCACAAGGATATAATCCACAAGAAGGTATAGATTACGATGAAACATACGCACCGGTAGCTAGATTAGAGTCAATCCGAATACTTTTTGCTCTTGCTTGTGCAAAAGATTTTAAATTATATCAAATGGATGTAAAAAGTGATTTTCTAAATGGTTTTAAAAATGAAGAGGTTTACGTTGCTCAACCTTTAGGTTTTATTGATTTTGAAAAAACCAAATTATGTTTATAAACTTAAAAAGGCTTTGTATGATCTTAAGCAAGCTCCAAAAGCTTGGTATGATAGACTAAAAGCATTTTTGCTAAAACATGAGTATTCTATGGGAATGGTCAACAACACACTTTTTACAAAGAAATCGAAAACACGTCTCATCATTGTTTAAATATATGTCAACGACATTATATTTGGATCCACGAGTTAAAACTTGTGTGATGATTTTGCCAAAATCATGCACAACGAGTTTGAAATGAGTATGATAGAGGAGTTGAACTTCTTCTTGGGTCTTCAAATAAAAGAAATGGAAGACAGAATATTTTCTAATCAATTCAAGTACATCAAGGAGATGTTAAAGAAGTTCGGGTTGGAGGATTCTAAACCAACCAAGATGCCGATGTCGACGGAGATCAAGCTAACCAAGGAAGAGGTAGCCGACTCCGTGGATAGCACTAAATATCAAGGTATGATTGGTAGTTTACTTTATTTAACTGCAAGTAGTCCCGATATCATGTTTAGTGTTTGCTTATGTGCACGTTTTAAAGAAAATCCTAAAACTACCCACTTAGAAGCTGTTAAGCGTATATTTAGATATATTAGGGATACTGCCCACTTAGGATTATGGTATCTGAAAGGAACCAGTATATTAACTATAGTTTACGCCAAATCCGACCACGCGGGCGGCCACGTCGACTGAAAAAGCACCAGTGGCATTCGTACGTTCATGGGATGTTGTCTAACATCTTGGTTCTCTAAGAAACAAACGAGCCTTTCTATCTCCACAACCAAAGCCAAATACGTGTCTGAAGGAAAGGCGTGTCATCAAGCACTATGGATGAAACAAGCTCTCATCGACTACGACATACAACTCGACGACGTTCCGATAATGTGCGACAATAAAGGCACCACCGACTTAAGTAAAAACCTCGTCCAACTCTCTCAAACCAAACACATAGAAATTCATCACCACTTTCTTCGCGACAACGTCTAGAAGGGCGACTTTTCTATCGAGAAAGTTGCATCCGAAGATAACTTAGCCGACGTTTTAACTAAGCCATTAAAACGTGAAAAATTTATTTATTTAAGATTAGGATTAGGAATGATGGAACATATCCCTGATAATGAATCACCATCCTCCCAAAAATAATCGTAAGCGGAAATTTAATGGAGAAATAATCATTTTTCAAAAGATGTCTATTCTCATTATCTGTTCCAAATACAAATTTCAAAAAATGAATATAAGATCGAGATTATAGTTTAAATAGATTACAAAAATATCAATCAAATGACCATAGATATTTTCTAAGTCTACATGTTTAACCATTTTTGTTTGTTACATGAAATTATAATATCGATCATAAAGACAAAAAAAATAATCATCGAATTGCAACTCACACTTGTATTAACAATGGTTCAAATGTTTGTGTTATTAGCAATGATCAAAATTACATGCTAAAAATTAACACTCTTAGTAGGATCGACTACGTTGAAATTCCATCAGGAAATTCACTACACCTCCAACGTAATGCTCAAAATTTAGACGTCAACTCCGAAAATTTAAACACAGTCTGTTTATAACATATATAAGCCTCTCCATATGCCAAAACAAAAATACCAACGCCCATTTAGCGGGAAATCAATCCCTGCCCAATTTTTTCTTGCCCGCGGATCGACGGATCTAAGAAACACCGTACGTGGTTTAGGTAAATCCGTCAGTCAGATAGAGTGGGTATATGCCTATGTTTGAAAAATTAGGACCACACAAACTCTTATCCAAACACTCAAAACGCATGAAAAACATAAACTCTAATAAAAAACATCATCAAATCGACAATTGGAAGAGCAAATCTTAAAGATTAACAACCACTCATCCATAACAATCAACAATTGTAAGTGATTTCATCTTGATTTCTTCTTAACTCTAAGTCTAGGGTTTTGCACAAAATCTAAAATTTGGGGATTTTGGTTTTTTGATTAATTATGCACAAATTTAGACTAGGATGTTACAATGTATAACTATTTTGCTTCCCGTAGATACTAGGATTGCATAATTAGAGTTGATAGTGAAAATCAAATTTCAGCAAAACCCCTAAATTAAGTTTTTCAACAAAATTCTCACGTCTAGGAATTTTTGACACAAATGTTGTTTAACTACATTGTTAATACAACGTAAAAACTACTTTCATCATGCATTTGATCTATTGAATGATTATTCGAGATGTATAATTCATATGCATTTTCGATACATTCAATATGAGTGATATTAAACTTAGGAGTGTTTTGGGTTTGCTTATTATTATTTTTATTTGAGTCAAGCAAACTGCACCTCCACATAGTTTACATATAGACACATACTTAGAAAGGTTAAAACCATTGTATTTTTCTATTATATTATTTGCTTATTGAAATCACTAAACATTGATAGGTCTCATCATGCATGTATCCAACAAAATGACTACAAAGACACTAAAGTATACCTTCCTAAGATTCATCGTACTAAACACATGCCAAGAGAGATTCGAGATAAGTATATTGTTGGTAGAAATATTACGATATTCAATATATACTTTCTCTTCATGTTTTGTTGATGACAAACATGTAACTTATAACACATAACGTAAAGTGCTTAAGTTACTCGTAATCACAAATCATCAATTCATACGTCAACATCTTTCGACGTCTCAAGTTTTCTTCAACAACAAATTTAAGTTCGCACCCGACGTATATCACTAAAGGTATGAACAAACAAACTTTAATTTGTTGAATGATCAAAGAAATTTTTTATTTTTTCAAACCTTACATTTTTTTATAAAATGGGACAAACATTTTTAAAACATATACAAAACATTTTTGTATTTATAAGAAATGTTTTATTCAAAATAAATATTTTGAATTCAAATTTTCTACCAAAAAACGACTGGAAAGTTTCAGAAAAACCTTCCCCACAAAAGGACAAAAAAAGAAGCGTTTGAAAAATGGGCGGCCCCCTTAATTAATTAAGAAGACCGGTCAAAATTAAGGGGACCACCCTTGTATAATTAAGGAGGCCGCCCAAATAAAAAATTAATATTTTTTCCTATAAATAGTGGACTGTTTCCACAGATTTTTTTACCTCTTTGCACACAGTTTTCTCAGATCTAAAACTTCCTTTCAAACCCTTTTTTTATCACTTAACTTATTATAAGTTTGTTTAAAATGTGATCCAATCATCCATCTATTCAAGTGCAAGAGAAGAACTTTCGTAATCATTAAGATACGAAGTTATGTAGGTTAGTTAGTGCATTTGTGACATGTCTTACATTCACAATGTATAGATCGAGTTCATGTATTCGAAACTTGTGTAATAGTTAGATCATGATGATCAAGGTGTGTATAGTTGTTAGATCATGGTGATCATAGGAAGTTTAGATAGATCGGTGTGATCAAAGTAGTGTCTAGTTGAAGTGAAGTTGTGAAGTGAGGTATAGAAAAGTTGTGAAGGGTAGTGAAGTCGTGAAGTGAAGTGAAGTCGTGAAGTGAAGTGAAGTTGTGTGGTGAAAAGAAGTTGTGTAGTTGTGAAGTTGTGTTGTGAAGTCATGAAAGTAGTGAAGAAGTTGTGAAGTCGTGATAGATTGGTTCTAGCTAAGATTAGAACTCGACATCTAGCTTAGTGTCGGAAATTGATATAAGCGAAAGTTGTGTACGGTTTTCTCCGCCTAAAGGGAGCTTGTTGACTAGTGAAGTAACTCTCGAGTTGGGTACTCGGGGAGTGGAGTAGGGCGAAGAGGTGCTTCGTGACCGAACCACTATAAATCATCGTGTCCGGTTTGCATTTCCTTTTACTTATCTCTTTACTTTTGTGCTCGCATTTATCGCTTTATATTTATACTTGCAATTGTGTGATGTGTTGATTATATAGTTTTAATTATGTTTATGTCATGAATAAATGTGAATATTGTGTGTTGGTTTGTGTTGTTGTAAATCGATGTATTACTATGTGTATATAACTCGTATGAACACTCATCATATTGTGTCACGCTTGATCGGTAATTTGATACGAAACATTTTAAGATTTTTAATGGAAACGTATTCACCCCCCTCTACGATTTCCACAATTGGTATCAAGAGCCACGTCGCTCTAATTTTCAAAACAAATGGTTTTAAAAATTGAGTACGATCCATGTATCAAATTACCCATTAAGGGGGATTAAATATGAAAAGTGTTTTGTTGATTAACTTGTATTAGTTTTGATGTTATATACACTAATTATACTAGCTCGAGATAAAAATGATGCTTAAAATAAGTGTTATATGTTCGGTATCAAATTCAGAAAGTTGTACACCTTTCCACAAAGCCAGAAAACAATTTTTTACAAAAATCGTAATTCTGAGTATCAGGTGGGCGGCCCCCTTAAACAAGGTTGTCAAACTCGCGAGTAAACTCATGGGATCATACGATCTTACGTGTTTACCAGCTAAAATCGTGTAGTGTCGTGGTAGGATCGCATATTAGGTGGGATCGCAAGTGGGATCGTAAAATCGAACGTAAACTCGTAAGATCGCGTGTCGATACGAGTTTACTAAGCCAATTTCTATCTTATGTTTCACCTATCTTTTAGTCCATTATTTTCTTAGGCCCAAATAATAAAAATACCAATGATGTCTAATAAGTCAATGAACATTAACGGTTCATTTTCTAATTTTATTTCACTAAATCGTTAATGTGACGATTGAAACTTGACTTTTTGTGCTTACTTTTACTTTGGTGTTTATCTTTGACATTTTCAATTATATGAATTTATCTTTGATGTCGAGTTGAAATGTATATACTTTGACTCGTGTATCCTGAGTTTACAAAACATGAAAATTTGATAGGATCGTACGATCCCGATCCGATCCTACGATCTCGATCCTGCAAAGACAAAAACGATCCCAGGTGGGATCGCGATCTTAACAGCCTTGCCCTTAAATATTTGGGCGGCCCCCTTAATTCCTGGTCGGTCTCCTTAATTAATTAAGAGGACCGCTGTCTGATTTGGCAGTTTTTTCGGAAACTTTAAAAATTCATATAAAATCAACCGTAACTCCGTAGAAGTCGTGCCACCCGGCATTTTAAAGATAATTGAGTCTACTTTCATTTAAAAATACTTCCAAGCAATTATTCTAAACTTAAATAAGTCAGAAAGACAAAATATTACATGGTGGTCAAAACTTTATGTTTTGTTTTGACGAAAAACTTGTATTTTTCCTTTTCCTTCGAGTCGGGCATTCCTAGTTGGTATATCTTTGAAAAATTAAGTATTTATCTTTTAAAAATATTAATCTTGATTAACTTATGAAATGGGGAGGAAACTATTTTATTTTCAAATAAAACCGAGCTAAGTATACATTGTTGTATTTAATACACAAAACGACGACAAGTATAAGTCTTCTGAACCTTCTTCTTATTCAGAAGCTGTTAAGAATCCTAATTGGGTAGAGGCTATGAACAATGAGATTGAGGCCTTAAATAGAAATAATACTTGGACTATTTGTGATCTTCCTCCTGGGAGGAAGGCTATTGGATCTAAATGGTTATGGAAAATAAAATATAAGTCTACTGGTGCCATTGAAAGATATAAGGCCAGGGTTGTTGCTAAGGGCTTTAGTCAAAGGGAGGGATTTGATTATCTTGAGACCTCCAGTCCTGTTGTTAAGATGTTAACTGTTAGGTGCATGCTCACTGTTGCTATTTGTAACAATTGGGATTTTTTTTCAACTTGATATTAATAATGCTTTTCTTTATGGTGATCTTACTAAAGATGTTTACATGACTCTCCCTCGATTAGAAATAGTTAAGAAAATCATTTAGGGTTTAATTTTTGTAAACTTGCTTATTTGTTGCGTTTTTCTTAATTTCTGTTATCGTTTTTTTCGTAGTTAGATTTAATTATGCCTTTATTTGCTCACTATTAGGATTTTAGAAATCAATCATCATCGAACCAATTCAAATCATTGTTAAAAAACAAACGAAGTCTCAATTTCGCAATTCTTTGGGTGAAACGACCCGGTGAATACTTACCGGTAAAACATGTATTATATATTTGTGAGTGAATTTTCCTCAAGGGCAACTTGGGAATTTTCATATACTTTTATATTACTATATGTATAATATATAATTGATTTACCGAACATCAAGTTTTTGGTGCCACTGCCGAGGATTTGTGATTAAGATTCCTTCGTTTGCAGTTTGTCGATCGTGATTTGGAGAACCTTTCGTCTTCGAAAGTTAAGCTTTTAAGAAAATCAAAAAAAAAAAATTAAAATATATTAAAAGTAAAAAAATATTTTCTTTTTAGTATAAGTAGAAGATTAATAAATAAGAAAAATACAAAAATATTTGCTCTTCTGGATTTTTTGATTTTTCTTGTGAATTCGTTAATATAAGAAATAAAAATTTTACCAAGTTGGTAAAAGAACACCAACATATAATACTTTCAATTGAAGTATTATCCATCAATAAGTTCCCGAACCAAAAATTCAATTTTTTTTACCGTTTTTGTCACTTACGAAAAGGCGCACCTCTTTTGTAAAATTTATTTTACTTAAGGGAGTTACCCTAAGTTTGTTGATTATTCGGTAAACAAAAATAATTCCTTTTCTCATTTCTTTTATCATTTCATTTGTTTGTTTAGTGCATGCGCACTAGAAATTCCAATTTTCCAAGTAATTCGAACGTAACCATTCTGAGATGTCGAAATAGAGGACGTGCTCCAAACGCAGTCGAACCCGAGCTTCGTACTATCCTGGCACCAATCGCGGAACGTACAATGGAAGAGCTACTCCGTGCACCCACGGAAGGGTATGGAGAAGCAATCGTTTTACCAAAAATCAATGCGGATCATTTTGAGATTAAGACGAATTTGTTACAACTAATTCAAGCTAACCCGTTTCACGGATATGAGAGGGAAAATCCCCATGCTCATATTAATAGTTTCAAAAGGATTACCTCGACTTTACGATTTAGAGATGTGACGAATGATGTTATTAAGCTTATGATGTTTCCATATTCGCTTGAGGGGAATGCTAGATTGTGGTACGAGAAAGAACCACCTAATTCTATTTTGACTTGGGAGGATCTCGTAACTAAATTTGTGAATCAATTTTTCCCTCCTTTGAAAACCACTCACTTAAAGAATGAAATTTCTCGTTTTACACAAAAATTCGAGGAAACTTTTAGTGAAGCATGGGAACGATTTAAGGAAATGCTTAGAGCTTGTCCTCACCACGGATTTACGGAGTTAACTCATGTTGATACCTTTTATAATGGTTTAAACGAGAACGATCAAGACTCCTTAAATGCCGCGGCGGGTGGAAATCTTTTGAGTAAAACGACTAGAGAAGCTTTGAATATAATTGAAAACAAATCAAAAGTGCGTTATTCACGAAACAAACCATATGCTTCTAGGATGAATGAAACTTCTAGGGAAAGTGTTAGTAAAACGGATGAAAGAATTAATAAGCTTGCGGATCAACTTTCGACCTTAGTCGAGATTGTTTCTAAGAAAGTTGTCACTCCCGCTCCGGTTAAAGCGTTGAGGAAACTTGTGTTACTTGTAGTGGGCCTCATTCTTGGTATAATTTTTCGAATACCGATAACAATCAAGAGCGTTGATTTAAGAATAGATAAGAATTATCTCTTAACGCGTTTAGGGTTCCTTAAGCCTATAAAAGAACATAGTAAAGATGTAAACATATCAGATTGATTGAGTATTTACAATCAAATAGAAAATAGTAATAGCAAATTTTAGTATTTGTTCTTGTTTCGTCATGTATACAAGTATTGATATTCCCGCGTCAATAGTTATATCACAGTCATTGACTCCTGATAGTATACTTTGGAATTTATTCAAAGGATAAAGTCATTCAAGGCTCATTCCAGATCCTGTAATACAAACCTTCGAGAGTGGTATTCTAGAGCACATAAAGGACTTTGCATCAAAGATTGAACATAGATCAAAACCAATCAATATCCACGCAAATCAAATAATCCATGTCTCGACCTGCACAACGATAATTTTTCTCTTCATGCATGATAGGAAACATTTCTCTATGATAGATGCAATCTTGTTGGATCTGGATACGCAACAACCAAGAATTGAGATGGCCCTCTGCTAACTCACGCACAAATAATCACCACATAATTACACTTTCAAACATTAAACTGCCCGTTTTTTCTCCAAAATGATGATTATGATACTGGGGGCAGATCGAGATGGAACATTATCCTGAGTATATAGATAATGAGTCTGAAAGTGATTCAGAAAATGGAGAACTTCAAGAAACGAGTCACCAGGTAAGGATGGTGTATACAGAGGTTCTTCTTCCAGCCACACAGGAAGTGAACAGTTTGCTGATGAGGAAGAAGGAAAGCAAGAACGTCTACTGCTAAGGTGCTGTTCAAAAGAGTCTCTCAGACGTTTCATTGGCATGGGATGATGCAAAGAGATCAGGCAAGCCATCAAGACAAGGTTGGGTGGTAATAGCGAACTCAGAAGAAAATGCAAAATGCTGTTGAAACAACAGTTTGAGGCATATTACCTATACTCGTCTAAGGAAAGCTTAGAGAATGGTGAGTGAAGGTCCAAAACTCCTATCACAGTTGGATCCTTTGGAGCTAGTGTGTCAGGTGAAGACGCAAATCACAAGTTTTTGAGGTCCCTTCATCCTGCGTGGGACAAGTCCTAGCCATAGACAAAGAGGAACGAAGAAGAATATTGACACACTAAGTCAATTAGATGATTATATAATAAATCTGAGTGTCTTTGAACAAGACATCCAAAAGACTATCATCTTCATCCCTACAACTGATGAATGTTGCTTTCTCAATATCACATAGCCAAAGCCCCTTCTAGCAGAGCATAATCCAAGCCACAGCTCAAGGATTATAGTTCTTATACACTTTCCGCTTCAAAGCAACAACAACTGCTACACTGGTCTTTCTGATCGAGAAGTTATAAGTCTTTTCTGAGCAACAAATTGCTGAGGTGGGGGGGGGAGGAGGGGTAGATTTTGATACTTGAAGAACGACTAGATCAAATTTGACGATCTGATTTGAAGAAATGATATAAATTGCAGATTGCTATGACTGCCATAAAGATTAAAAGGTTCTGACAGAGGGGAGGAGGAGGGGAGCAGGGGGGGGGGGGCGTGACGGCCCAAGAGTGGATGTGTAAAAATGCATGGTGGCATTTGGATAAGAGGAAAAAGGGTAATGTTTTTCAATTGCCACACATACTGGCATCTTGCACAGGGTGTGCAAGTTTAAAGGTTCTTAAGGATGGTAGCAGCAAGGAAGCAGGTAGAGGGTCAGGATTTCAAGCCAGTTGGAACTGAAAAGGAAGCCTTGATGACATTGATGAAGTCAGATCAATTGGGTAAGACCAGACTACAGATGAGGAACCAATCAGCGATAATTGCTTTCACTGTGAATAATGAGGAATCCATGGTGCTCTAAAGTATGTTTGAGATTCATAATAATTCCCATCAAGCTAAGTATGATGAAGTGCAATCTGAATTTGGGGTGACCCAATAAGCTGCCTTAATGCCCATAAAGCTAGCTGTTAAGAAATTAGAATCTCAATTAAGACCTCCCACAAACAACAATCTTTCTTAACTGAAAACTTAAATTTTCAAGCCAATCAATTTTGAAAAAGATAAAAGCTGAAAAAGTAAAGAAGAATAGATAAGAAGAGCTGATCAAGGACAAAGATGCCGAAACAAAAAATTGTTGATTCTTGGTTTGCATCTTCTAAAAAATCTTGGAATCTAAATTTGATTGTGGGATGATGCACAACTGTAAGCAAAGGGTTTAGGATATGGCATAAAATCAAATGCTGAGGTCCTAGGATATGAGGAAGAGATAAGTAGAGGTATTTTTGCTTTTAGGGAAACAAATGCAGGATATCATGACATCCCACTATACAGCAGATTTAAACAGGTAGAGTATAAAGGTGTCCCCCATCCTCTTAGTGGTGATTATACCCCTAGGGAACAGGAGGACATAGATGATTCTCTGTATGAGTATGGTAAATATGGACCTCAACCTCAATCTCCTAGTCCT
Source organism: Tanacetum coccineum (assembly GCA_026074375.1). Classification (NCBI taxonomy): domain Eukaryota; kingdom Viridiplantae; phylum Streptophyta; class Magnoliopsida; order Asterales; family Asteraceae; genus Tanacetum; species Tanacetum coccineum. Next base: position 6,663 of record BQNB010047578.1, on the reverse strand, counting down.
ACTGTGTCTGATGCTAGTTCCACTGTTTACTCAACCTGTCCATCCAATGACAGTGATGGGGAGCTAGGAGCTACATCTAACCATTCAGTCATCCTATCCATGACCATATCCCTATACCTTCTATTGAGCAGGTTACCATTGCCACTCAAAAGACTCAACCACAAGTGCCTAAACCCAAACAGACAGTTGTCCCTAGTTGTGCACAGCATGTAAAAACTCCTAGGCAACCAATTAGGACACCAGTGACTCCCTCACCTATTCCTTCAAATAACAGACAGAATTGGAATCAACGAATGGAAAGGGAATTAGGTGCAGGATATTCTTTTGAAAGAAAACCATGTTTTGTGTGTGGAAGTCTTAGTCACTTAATTAAGGACTGTGACTATTATGAGAAGCAGATGGCAAGGGAGGCTGCTCTTAAGAGCCAAAGGGTAGTTCATGCTAATGTTCGGCAAGCCACACCAACCTGGACTAACACTAACAGGGTGAATAAAGCAAATCAGTTCACTCCCAGACCTGTACAACTAAGTAACATTAGACCCAACCTTAGTACTGCTAGCAAAACTATTAAAACTGGTAGGGTAAATGTTAATACTGGTCATGGAAATGTTAATTCTGGTAGTGTGCATGTTAATTCTGGCACTCAAATTAAGTCTGGTAGTTCTAGATTTAATACTGGCAAGCAAAATGTTAATTCTGGTAGTGTGCATGTTAATACTGCTAGAGTAAATAGACCAGTATCAAACCAGACTTCAAACAAAACCAGCCCTAAACTTTCTCAGGTGAATTTTAAACGTCCAAAGAAATGTTTTTCAAAACCAAGTTCACCTGTAAATAGACCCTTTTCAAGGAATACAGCACACAAGGCAAATAAATATGCTGTTAAGGGCAAAATGGGCACTGCTGTTACGACCTCAGCAGGTTGTGTTTGGAGAAAAGTAATACCACTCTCCAATACCAATAGTGGACCAACCCCTGATTCAAATGTTAATGTTTCTAGAGGTCCACAAGGCAGACCCAAGCCTGTGAAGGCCTGGGTCCCAAAGAGAAACTAATCTCTTTTTGATTGTGCAGGATCATCCACTGAAGCATATAGAGCATAGATGTATTTTTGATAGTGGATGTTCTGGGCACATGACTGGTAACAGGGCCTATCTTGAAGATTATCAAGAACTATCCAAAGTGGGATCTATTACTTTTAGAGGAAGTAAAGGTATTATCAGTGGAAAAGGTACAATTAGATTAGGAAATTTAGTTTTTGATGATGTGGCTTTTGTGAAAGAACTTGGACATTTTAACTTATTCTCCATATCTCAGATATGTGATAAAAAGCTAAATGTACTTTTTACTGAAAAAGAGTGTTTTGTGGTGTCCTCTGACTTCAAGATGCCTGATGAAAATCAGGTCCTTCTTAAAGTTCCTAGGCAACACAACATGTATACTTTTGATATGAAAAATGTTGCTTCTTCAAAAGGATACACTTGTTTATTAGCAAAAGCCTCATCTGATGAAGCTAAATTGTGGCACAGGAGGTTAGGTCACCTTAATTTCAAAAACTTAAATAAACTTGTGAAGGGAAATCTAGTTAGAGGGTTACCTTCCAAGAGTTTCAAAAATGACCACACTTGTGTTGCTTGTCAGAAGGGAAAGCAACACAAGGCCTCCTGTAAGGCCAAGATTGACAGATATGTGACCCACCCATTACACACCTTGCATATGGACTTATTTGGACCTACCTCTGTGAGGAGTATCAACCATGCAAGTTACTGTCTAGTGATTACTGATGACTGTTCAAGGTTTTGTTGGGTATTCTTTCTAGCCAAAAAGGATGAGACTAGTGACATCCTTAAGACTTTTATAAGACAGATAGAAAACCAACTTAATCAAAAAGTAAAAATCATTAGATCAGATAATGGGACAGAGTTTAAAAACAGGGTTATGCTTGAGTTCTGTGGGGAAAAGGGTATAAAACAGGAGTTTAGTAATGCAAGAACTCCTCAGCAAAATGGGGTTGCTGAGAGAATGAATAGGACCCTTATAGAGGCTGCTAGGACTATGCTAGCTGACTCACACTTACCTACCACTTTTTGGGCAGAAGCAGTCAATACTGCTTGCTATACCTTCAACAGGGTAAGAGTGACCAAGCCTCAGAACAAAACTCCTTATGAGCTTTTGTTTGGCCACAAACCAATCCTTAGCTACATAAGACCATTTGGGTGCCATGTTACCATTCTCAATACTCTTAGCCCACTAGGAAAGTTTGATGGAAAATCTGATGAGGGTTTTCTTGTTGGTTACTCTGTGAACAGTAAAGCCTTTAGGGTTTATAATTTAGTAACCAAAAGAGTTGAAGTAAACCTTCATGTCAACTTTCTTGAGGAAAAACCCAATGTACAGGGAATAGGCCATAGGTGGATGTTTGACTTAGACTATCTTACAGACTCTATGAACTATATACCTGTCTCTTTGCAAAATCAAGCTAACCCTGCAGGTTCAAAAGAGGTCATTGATATTGATGTGCAGACTGAGGAGGCTGCAGACCTGATGGTGGTTTCTTCTACATCTCTAACTGAAGCAACTAGAAAAGCAGCTGTTTCTGAAAAGATTGCTACAAAGAAGACTCACTCCCCAAAAACAGCATCTCTACACCAAACCCAAGTCTGCTGATGACATTATGACCTTTAGAAAAGAGCTGGATGCTCTTGCTTTAAAACACTTAGGACCAGTACCTGCAACAACACCTACCAGTACTAATCCTGTTAATACTGGTAGTGATAATCTTAATACTGGTTTTAAGGAAGTTAATTCTGGCAATATTGAAGCTATCTCTCCTAGTGCTAATCATGAAGAAGAGGTTTTCTCTGATGCAGATGATGATGAGATGCCTGTAAATAAGGATTTATGATAAATCAAGTAAAGTATCTTTGAAAAGGCTTCTTATGATGATGATGGGATTTATACTGATTGCAACAATCATATCAATTGAGGTATATGTCAGTACAAACCACACTCTGAGGATTCCCAATGCTCATCCTCAACGTCAATCCTTGAGATCCCAATACACCTGTTTTAGACTAGCAGCTCTCCTTAAGAAGATCACTGTAAGCTCATGCATAGTGAGCCCACATACAGCACAGACAAAGAAGAATCATAAAGAACAACAACATTATCATTTTGCTTGCTTTTTATCTCAATCTTAACCAAGGAAAGTCCGTAGAGCCCTTGAGATGAAAGCTAGTGGAAGCTATGCAGAAGAACTGTTGGCAGTTTTCAGGCTTCAACAAGTAAAGTGTCTAGTGGTTGTATTTACCCAATGGTGCTAAGGTGATAGGTACTAAATGGGTATACAGGAAAAAGAAGGAATGAGAGGGGAGTTTTAAAGTTTTTTTTGTCAGAAACAAAGCAAGGCTGGTAGCTCAAGGTCATAGGCAAGAAGAAGGGATTGACTATGATGAGGGTTTTTGCTCCTGTAGCAAGAATAGAAGCTATCAGGTTGTTTTTGGCCTTTGCCTCATTTATGGGGTTCATAGTCTATCAAATGGATGTTAAAAGTGCTTTTCTGTATGGCACTATGAGAAGAGGTTGTTGTCTCACAACTCCTGGATTTGTTTTTATCTGATCATCCTACAAAGGTTTATAAGTGGGTTCAAAGCTTTGTAAGGATTGCACCAAGCCCCTAGAGCTGGTAAGCTACTTTGGCAACTTTTTCTAGAGCAGCATGGATACAAGAAGGGCACCATTGACAAGATTTATTCATTAGAAGAAACAAAAAGGATATCATGTTGGTTCAAGTGTATGTTGATGACATCATTTTTGGGTCTACCAACAAGTCTTGGTGTGATGAGTTTGAAGTTTTGATGCAAAGCAGATTTCAAATGAGTTCCATGGGTGAACTTACATTTTTCCTAGGTCTACAAGTCATGCAGAACAAGGGAGGAATCTTCATATCTCAAGACAAGTATGTAGCTGAGATACTCAAGAAATTTGCTCTTGAAAATGTCAAAGCTGCCATCACCCATGGAACCAAGTTGCCTTGACAAAGATGAGGCAGCTTTTGATGTAGATGCCACTTTGTACAATGATTCTATGGATAGGTTCCCTCATGTACTTAACAGCTTCTAGACCCTGATATTATGTATGCAGTATGTGTTTGTTCACGTTCAGTAACTCCAAAGACATCTCTCTCATCTTGTCAAGAGATCTTCAACATCTCAAGGGCAAACCAAAGTTGTTTTTTTTTTTTAACTTTGGCTTATGGTATCCTAGGGAATCACCCCTTATTTGAAGCATTCTCTGATAGTGACTATGGTGGTTCAACCTTAGACAGGAAATTCACACAGGTTGTTGTCAATTTCTTGGGTCAAAAGACGTAACTCATGACAATTGTAAGAAACAGACTATTGTAGCCACTCAACAACTGAAGCTGAATATGTAGCTGCTAGCAAATTGCTGTGGACAAGTGTTGTGTTCAAATAATTGTTGGACTTATGGTTTCAACTTCATGAATACCAAATCCACATTGATAATGAAAGCATAATCTGCATTTGAAAACCCAGCTATCATCTAAGACCAAAACCCATTGAATTCGTCACCACTCATCAAGATTGTTATGAGAAAAGCTCATAAGTGTGGAGAAAATTCACACAGACTTAAATGTAGCTGACTTGTTGACCAAACCATTTGATAGACCACGGTTTAATTACTTGGTGGTTAGCATTGGTATGATCAACCCATAGCAACATTTAAGGGGAGGATTAGATGTATAGTTTGTTAATTCTGGTAGCTACGTAATCTTAATACTGTTAGTTAGAAACTTTTAATCCTGGTAGGTGTCATATTAACTCTGGCAGGTTAATACTGGTAGTGTGTCATATTAATACTGTTAAGTTAATACTGGTAGTTAAGTAGAATTAATGACACAGGTAGTTAGTTTTTCCTTAATTCTGTCTATACAGACTTTTGCAATTGTTTTTCTTTGTTTTAGTCAAATTTTTGCAGGCAAAGCTTGATGCAAAGGAGGGATGTGTTAATTCTGGTTAAAAAAGAATTAATTCGTTTGACTCTAAATTAATTCTGTTTTGAGCCATATTAAGTTCGGGGTAGTGTAAAATTGTTAATACTGGTAGTGTCATTGTTAATGCTGGTTACGGGAAAATTGACTTTTTCTTTTATCACATTTCAATGTACCTGTTGGAGATTTTTTAACGACGCAATAGTCGCCAACAGAAGTAGCTATATATAGAATAAAGTTTGATTTCTCTTACATACTTATCCTTTATTGCTATCTTTTCTTTTGCAAAGTAAAAATTTCTTTTTATATAACAAAATAGTCAAGAGTTCTGTTACCAGCATCTACAATTTCACTCGCATCAAAACCCAAGTATCTCAATACGATCGTCACATGGCTCAATTAAAGTATTGTGACAAACACAATCAAGTGGGGTTTTTGCGCAAACCTGACGAGAGTACAGGGTTTGCTGAGATAGTGGATTTTCTTCGAGGTTCAAACCTCAGGTATGCTTTAACTGCTAATCCACCTATCTATGATTCTCTAGTAAAACAATTTTGGCAGAGTGCTATCACCACTTCTAACACCGATGGGTCTCTAGAAATTAGGGCAACAATTGATACCATAAGATACACAATCTCTGAGGCGTCAATTAGGGATTCACTTCAATTAGATGACGCCACAGGAATAACAATGTTGCCAAATGCTGACCTTTTTGAGGGTATGGGGCAAATTGGGTATCCTACTGATGGAACCTACCTATGGAGAAAAGTTGCTTCACACCCCAATGGCGTTTTTTTAGTCAACCATCTTTTACACAGTAATAAGCTCTAAAAGTGGTGGATGGGATCAATTGGTAGCAATGATTGCTACTGCTTTGATCTGTCTACTCCCAGGTAGAGTTTATAACTTTTTCTAAGCTTATATTTTGATGGTATGGTGCAAATTTGAAGAGCAAGACAAAGTTTTTAAGAATCTCCGTTTTCTGCAAATGGTTTGAACATTCAAAACAGAAAACAAACCTTTATTCTACTAATGACCGACCAAAAAGATTTTTGAACATGAAAAGGGGTTTTCGAGGGGCACCAAGACCTTTATTGCCTGCTATGTTACTTGTTGCTAATAACCCAAATGCAAGTCAAGCACATGATGCTGTGGCTCCATCCAAACCATCATCATCTACACCTACACCACCACCTATCCCTACACCTACACCACCACCTATCCCTACACCTACACCACCACCTATCCCTACACCAACACCACCACCTATCCCTACACCTACACCACCACCTATCCCTACACCTACACCACCACCTATCCCTACACCTACACCTACACCAATACCTGACACTGAACCTACACCTTTTAAGCACATCTATGAGGAGTCATCTCTTGTCCACCAACATATCTCACCCCTACAAGAACAGGCTCCAAGTCACCTGCCTATGGATGATTTGCTTCATGAAGTTCCTAAGTTGATATCAAGAATTGACAGCCTGGAAATGGATCTCAAACAAACCAAGCTGACCATGGGAAATGCCATAGTGAAGTTAGTCAAGAAGGTGAAGAAGTTGGAAGGGTTTATGAAAAGGAGGAATTTGGTTTTGACAGACTCTGAAGAGGAAGAACCTGAGGCTCAGGGGAGGAAAAGT